>OW121740.1:25553588-25853259 GCA_933228675.1 Stomorhina lunata
GAATTTTATTTTAAAAAGAAAATTCTTAAAAATTCAATATTTATAAGAAATTTTTCAAAAATTCACAATTTATAAGAAATTTTTCAAAAATTCACAATTTTTAGGGAATTTAAAAAAAAGGGAAATTTTTCAAAAATTCACTTTTTAAAGGGAATTTTTCAAAAATTCATTTTTTGAAGATAATTTTTCAAAATTCACTTTTTAAAGGGAATTTTTCAAAAATTCACATTTTAAAGGAAATTTTTCAAAAATTCACTTTTTGAAGATAATTTTTCAAAAATTCACTTTTTAAAGGGAATTTTTCAAAAAATCACTTTTTAAAGGGAATTTTTCAAAAATTCACTTTTTAAAGGGACTTTTTCAAAAATTCACTTTTAAGGGAATTTTTCAAAAATTCACTTTTTAAAGTGAATTTTTCAAAAATTCACTTTTTAAAGGGAATTTTTCAAAAATTTACTTTTTAAAGGGAATTTTTCAAAAATTCACTTTTTAAAGGAAATTTTTCAAAAATACACTTTTTAAAGATAATATTTCAAAAATTCACTTTTTGAATATAATTTTTCAAAATTCACTTTTTAAAGGGAATTTTTCAAAATTCACTTTTTAAAGGGAATTTTTCAAAAATTCACTTTTTAAAGGGAATTTTTCAAAAATTCACTTTTTAAAGGGAATTTTTAAAAAATTCACTTTTTAAAGGGAATTTTTAAAAAATTCACTTTTTAAAGGGAATTTTTCAAAAATTCACTTTTTAAAGGGAATTTTTCAAAAATTCACTTTTAAAGGGAATTTTTCAAAAATTCACTTTTTAATGGGAATTTTTCAAAAATTCACTTTTAAAAGGGAATTTTTCAAAAATTCACTTTTTAAAGGGAATTTTTCAAAAATTCACTTTTTAAAGGGAATTTTTCAAAAATTCACTTTTTAAAGGGAATTTTTCAAAACTTCACTTTTTAAAGGGAATTTTTCAAAAATTCACTTTTTAAAGGGAATTTTTCAAAAATTCTCTTTTTGAAGGAATTTTTCATTTTTTAAAGGGAATTTTTCAAAAATTCACTTGTTAAAGAGAAAATTTCAAAAATTCACTTTTAAAAGGAAATTTTTCAAAAATTCACTTTTCAAAGGGAATTTTTCAAAAATTCATTTTTTGAAGATAATTTTTCAAAATTCACTTTTTAAAGCGAGTTTTTCAAAAATTCACTTTTTAAAGGGAATTTTTCAAAAATTCACTTTTTAAAGGGAATTTTTCAAAAATTCACTTTTTAAAGGGAATTTTTCAAAAATTCACTTTTTAAAGGGAATTTTTCCAAAATTCACTTTTTAAAGGGAATTTTTCAAAAATTCCATTTTAAAGGGAATTTTTGAAAAATTCTCTTTTTGAATTGAATTTTTCAAAAATTCACTTTTTAGAGGGAATTTTTCAAAAATTCACTTTTTAAAGGGAATTTTTCAAAACTTCACTTTTTAAAGGGAATTTTTCAAAAATTCACTTTTTAAAGGGAATTTTTCAAAAATTCTCTTTTTGAAGGAATTTTTCACTTTTTAAAGGGAATTTTTCAAAAATTCACTTGTTAAAGGGAAATTTTCAAAAATCTACTCTTAAAAGGAAATTTTTCAAAAATTTACTTTTCAAAGGGAATTTTTCAAAAATTCATTTTTTGAAGATAATTTTTCAAAATTCACTTTTTAAAGCGAGTTTTTCAAAAATTCACTTTTTAAAGGGAATTTTTCAAAAATTCACTTTTTAAAGGGAATTTTTCAAAAATTCACTTTTTAAAGGGAATTTTTCAAAAATTCACTTTTTAAGGGAATTTTTCAAAAATTCACTTTTTAAAGGGAATTTTTCAAAAATTCACTTTTTAAAGGGAATTTTTCAAAAATTCACTTTTTAAAGGGAATTTTTCAAAAATTCACTTTTTAAAGGGAATTTTTCAAAAATTCACTTTTTAAAGGGAATTTTTCCAAAATTCACTTTTTAAAGGGAATTTTTCAAAAATTCACTTTTTAAAGGGAATTTTTCAAAAATTCACTTTTTAAAGGGAATTTTTCAAAAATTCACTTTTTAAAATCTTTTTTTTTTAAAGGGATTTTTTTAAAAATTCACTTTTTAAAGGGAATTTTTAAAAAATTCACTTTTTAAAGGGAATTTTTCAAAAAATCACTATTTATAGGGAAAAGCTCACTATTTATTTAAATTTCTATTTTTGAGAAATTTTTCAAAAATTCTTTATTTGTAGGAAGTTTATTTTATATAAATAATTCATTTGAATTTAACGGAAAAATATGTTTAAAGAACCAATACGGCAACCCCCATAAAATAAACGGGTGGTCTGGCCGGCATGATTTAGTACTAAATTTACAACAAACACATGAAAAATTCCTCAGTCAGTAAATGAAAACACAGATTTGATATTTTTCGTATCAAAACAAACGTCAACAAAAAATTGACAAGGCAACATAAAAATTTTCTATCGCAGCCGTAAAAAATAAACAAAGATTTGTGCTTAACAATTTTATCGGGCCTGGAAGACGATAAATCATCTTAATCCTAGATAAACAATGACTTCCCGTAAACGTAGTGGCAGTGGTTCCTCCAAACGACCCAAAGAAAAGGTCGTCTACATCTATGAACTTTTCTTTCGTGGCGAAGATCCTACACAAGATAGTCCTGAATTTTGGAATGAATTCTTTTTGCTGCAACCCAATGTCGAGTCTCTGGAGGGTGAAGTCACCAAATTGACCAGCGAACAATTTGTGTTGGTTAAGAAAAATCTAAATATGATTTTTCAAAAATGCATAGAAATACTAGATACAGGTGAGTGAGAGTGTTTTGGGTAAGGGAGGAAATGTTTTTCATTTGGGACGTTAAGGGTGTGGTTTATTTTCTTTTTATTTCAATTGAAAAATATGAGGTGTTAATTGTATTGTTATTCATTTAGATCATCCCAAACGTTTGTGCAATAGCCTACAGACTTTGTGTTCTTTGTTTTTTGCCATATTCAAGAAGTCGACAGCAGATAATTCCTACGATATACTTAATGAGATCTTTGGCTATGAACATATGGAAAAATGGATGAAGCAATTAATGGATCATTGTAATCAAATATTGTTGGGTAAGTGATAAGGTTTTGTAGAAGTTGCTACACCATGTAGAGGGTAATTAATGTTTGCAATTGAAGTTTGGCTGGGGAATATATGCAGTGCCTGATAAGGGCTATGCTGATAAGCTGGTCAACGATTTAGAGTACTAGGACCAGTATATTAAAACTATAAGCTAAAAATACTGTACCCAGCAACGCTTTACTGTGGTTAATGTAGATTTATATAGCATTCATTTTGTGTGCTATCGTCTTTGTACTCCAGTATCAAATAGTGAGTAATGACTGGTCAGCAGAAATTGGCTTCTTCTTTCTCTTTAGCACATCCGGTTGCTATAAAAAAAAAATTGTTTTGGTCTAAAATCAAGACTCCAACGTATGAGAAAATTATTAGAAGATTTGTTAGAAGATTTGACCAACTGGCTAGAATAGGCGATATTGATAAGCTTTGTTTTAGTATTGACATAACCGTTCCATTTTAAAGCACTCAACAGTCAGTCATTGATATTATGCAACTACAATTCTATATAAACACATACATAATTCCCACGACATTCCGATTAGAACAAGAGGTACTTCTCTCAGACAGTGAACTGCATCGGATTCTATTTTTAGACTCATTGAAAGTGACCTACATTTTAACTCCGGCTCCGAACTGCAAATGCATTAGTTAGGGAAGCTGAGTTATGAAGGAGGTCTAGCCGGGGATCAAACTTGGTTCATCTGGTATGCTTGGCGGATGACTAACCTGCTAAACCACGGCGGTTCACTTTATAAAAATAGTAGCCAGAGGTCTGCTAATGCTAAATGAGTCAGTTATCTCAAAGCCTAGACACACTAGAACCTCAATGATACTAAATCAAATAGGTTTACGGGGTTATAGGTCTTCGAAAGCGGGAGTTGTAATGCCTGACAGGCGTTTCGCACTTCACTCTTTAAGCTTAATTGCTTGAACAAGGTATAATAAGTTTGTACAGAGTTATAGTAAACTTATAGTAAAGAAAATACATGTTCACTGATGTTGAACGTGTACTTATTAATCATCCGTTACTAAGGCAAATGCACAATATTAATGCAAACGCCTAGACGTTGGTGATTGGGGGTTTAATATCTTGTTTGAGTTATGTTACGCCTTTTTGGTCATTAACATCGCGATAAGATTCACCATTAATAGCGTATTTGTTTGACCATTCGTACAAAAATTAGATATTAGTCGAAAATTTACCGAGTTTTCAATAGTTGTTTCCAAATTTAAAATTATCATCAACGGAGAGTATATGCTTATAATTTGAATACAGGGGCCAAATCGCCGCATTCGATATAGATCGAAAACTCTGACTTTAAAGAAAAAATTGTGTAACATACCTTAGGGATTTTTAAAATAATTTATTTTGCAAAAAGTTTAATAATATTTGACGTCTTCTCATATCCGTTTGTTTGTCAAAACATTTAGTTTAAATGAAACTCTCTTAATATCAGGGACGTTTTAACAAATAAGTTACAATGAAACTCACAATGTTGTTATTTGGATTACCCTAAAGGTATGCTACATATTTGTTTCGATTCATTCATTTTGATCGATATCGAATGCTGCGATTTGGCCCAGGACTTATTCTATAAATTTACAAATACATATCTATTTCCCCCAGGTGATGTTACGGAAAATGCTCGTTTTATGTGCTTAAAGCTTTTACTGGTTCTGGTAACCGGCACCGATAATGTTAGCCAAAATGTTTTATTAGAATATCTAATGATGAATACATTATTCGATGCTTTCGTAAGACTATTAAGTGATCCCACATTAAGGGCACAGCATGGACATGATATTGTCATTTTACTAACAATACTAGTAAATTATCGCAAGCATGAAGCAACAAATCCCTATATAGTTCAACTGTCCATACTAGCAGATGAGTTGGCATTAAATGGGTAAGTAAGAAATCTTTAAGGATATGTTTTAAAATGGCTAATATGTATTTTTGTCCTTTTAGTTATGGACAAATGATTTCTCAATCATTAATCGACTTTTGCCGCCAATACATGCAAAGCTTAAATAATGCACAGTCTTCATCATGGTTTTCCTCCTTATCGAATATAGTGGGTAATATGTTTGTTTCGGATGAAGGTTGCGAAAGAGTTCAACAGATCAAGGCCAATAATGGTCTACTCTTGGCTTTATATGAAGCCGTACATTTAAATCGTAATTTCATAACGACTTTGGCTCATACACAAGCAGAAACTAGTGCACCACCCTCGCCAAGCAATACTTTAAGTTTAACACAACCAGTGCCTGATTTAGCCAATGCTCCCATCATTGATATGACCCAGTATCCGACAAATCTATTGGTGGCGGTATTTCAATATTGGTAAGGAAATTTAAAAATAATTTAAAAGTTAGTTGAATACTTAATACAATTCTTATACCACTTCCAGTTCCATTGTCATGCAGGACAACAAAAACGAATCCAGTGTGGCCAATCTTAAGTTATGCTTCTTAATTCTAACCTGTATCTCCGAAGATCAATATGCCAACTCTATGATGCATGATAGTAATTTAACCTTTAAAGTAATGCTACATCGTGCCCAAATGCGTCATCGTAAGCTGAATGTTGATCGTGTGGGTAAATCTCAACCATTGGCTGCCACTTTATTGGATTTGCTAGTGGAATTTATTGTTTCTCATTTGATGAAGAAATTCCCTATGGAATTGTATCTTTTATGTGTGGGTGTTATACATCGTATACTTTGCTATCAGAAACGTTGTCGTGTGCGTTTGAACTATCCCTGGAAGGAGCTATGGTCGGCTTTAATAGGCCTGTTGCGTTTTTTGGTCAATCAAGAGCAGACTTTGGTTAAGAAATGCAATATTTTCTTTTTATCGTTGCAGGTATGAGATGCTTTTTAATATAATTTCTTTTCTATATACTAAATTGTTGATATACAAATTTTCCTCGGAGAAAAATTTTCGATATTATTTCATTTAAATACAAATTTGTCGATGTTAAACTTTTTTCGGGGAATTTTACAACTTGTATTAAAAACCATTTATAAATATCTCTAATTTACTAAAAATTTATAACCGAAACTTTTCGAATATCTTCCCACAGGTCGTTAACATTTTCAATTTATTTATTACTTATGGTGATACCTTTTTGGCCACCACTAATAGCTATGATGAACTTTACTATGAACTTAATCGAGAAGAGAAAGTCTTCACCGAATTACATGCAATGGGTAAGTCTCATATATCAACACTATACGATAAGATAATCCGTATAATTAACCTTTAATCAAATTCCAGTTCTTCGCTATACCACAATGCCTGAATGTGAGTACAAGGATGATGTTATCAAACTACTAAATGCCTTAGTCAATATTTTGGCCATTGTTAAACATTTTCAAAATAAAATCAAAGAATGGCTTGCCGAACAGGGTCTATCCACGCCCACCGAAGAACAAATACTCGAAGTGGTGCGTAAAAATTATGATTTAACCCTAAAGCTGCAAGATTCTTTGGATCATTATGAACGTTATGCCGAGGCACCACGGCACACGGCCTTCTTCAAAAATATGGTACGTGATGTAGTCGCCGATACACGTAAGCAAATCTATGGTTATGTAAAGGAGGCTATATCAACCATTCCAGAACCAGATAATGCTATGATTACTTCAACTTCCTCTAATACTTAAGGTCCTAGAACAAGTACCCCATTATTTCTTATTGTAAGAATTTTTATCAATCATATTTCCTCCTTTTTAAATTTATTTTCTATAATCAAATTAATTATTTTTTGTTTTTAGCTACATAAATTGTGTAATATTATTATATGACTGTTAATTATATTAAATTTAAATTAATTTAAAAAAAGAGAAAGATTCTAAAAATTAGGAACAAATATTTGCATTCTATTAACGAAAAAAAAGTATCAATGAAATTGTCTTTTGTCAAAAGCTGTATATTTTCTCTTTATATGAAAAAGTATTTATGGATCATTAAAAATAAACATATTTTTAATATTATATTAATATAAATTAATTGAAGGTTTAATTATTTGGAAGGATTGGAAGGATTAATGGGCATGATTTCAATATCGATAATGTTTTTGATGTGAAATCTTGAACTTTTTGAATTGAAGGATTTAGGATAGAGTGAGACTCTGATGATTGTTCCTGTGGTTCTACCTAGAGATTGGGACAAAGAAATTCGTCGTGGTTAAAGGACAAACATTTTCTTTCGGATAAATAATTTTCATTGAATTTTCGATGTTGATTCCAAATACAAATGTTACTAAAATATTGATCTAATCTGTATCGTCTAAGATCCTCAAATTTACTTGTTTTATATTTTAATGTGCTCCCTAAGGTATGCCACAAAATTTGTCACATCTTTTAAAACTAACGATTATTAATTTCAAAAAGTGAGATATTTTTTTGTAGCATACTTAAGGGAACAAATCAATATAAAAGTAAATTTCCGGCTCTTGGAAGATACAGTTCGGATCAAAAGTTTGGTAGCATATTCGAAACCAACATCAAAATTCTATCAAAATGGTACTTTCAGCCAAATTTAAGAACTTTTGGTTAAAATAAAAGCATTAAATTAAAAAATGGTAAAGTATTGAAAAAATGTTTGAACTTGAAATTTTGATAAACTAATTTTTCTACGGAAAATTTATTTAGC
Source organism: Stomorhina lunata (assembly GCA_933228675.1). Classification (NCBI taxonomy): domain Eukaryota; kingdom Metazoa; phylum Arthropoda; class Insecta; order Diptera; family Rhiniidae; genus Stomorhina; species Stomorhina lunata. The sequence goes on from OW121740.1 coordinate 25,561,365, forward strand.
AAAAATGTTTCTATAAAAAATTTTTGTTTTAAAAATTTTTCTACAGAACATTTGTTTATTTCAAATGTTTCTATAGATCATTTTTGTATCAAAAATGCTCTGTGTTTGGAGAAAAAAGTACGATATTTTTCTATAGAGAAATTTTCGATAAAATTATTTTCTAAAAAAAAATTTTTTTAAAAAATATTTTTCTATAGAAAAAAAATTTTCGTTAAAAATATTTTTCTATAGGAAAATTTTTGATAAAAATATCTTTGATAAAAAATTTTTGATAAAAATATCTTCGATAAAAAATTTTTCTATAGAAAAATTTTCAATAAAAATATTTTTCCATAAAAATTTTTTTTTTATAGAAAAATTTTCAATAAAAAATTTTTATAGAAAATTTTTTGATAAAATGTTCTATAGAAAAATTTTTGATAGAAACATTTTCGATACAAATATTTTCGATAACAAATTTTTTTTATAGAAAAATTTACGATAAAAACATTTTTCTATAAAAAAGTTTTTGATAAGCAAATTCTTCTATAAAAAAAATTATATAGAAAAGTATTCTATAAAAAGATTTTGTATAAGAAAAATTTTCGATATAAATATTTTTCTATAGAAAAATTTTCGATAGAAATATTTTTCTATAGAAAAATTTTCGATAGAAATATTTTTCTATAGAAAAATTTTCGATAGAAATATTTTTCTATAGAAAAATTTTCGATAGAAATATTTTTCTATAGAAAAATTTTCGATAGAAATATTTTTCTATAGAAAAATTTTCGATAGAAATATTTTTCTATAGAAAAATTTTCGATAGAAATATTTTTCTATAGAAAAATTTTCGATAGAAATATTTTTCTATAGAAAAATTATTGATAGAAATATTTTTCTATAGAAAAATTATTGATAGAAATATTTTTCTATAGAAAAATTTTCGATAGAAATATTTTTCTATAGAAAAATTTTCGATAGAAATATTTTTCTATAGAAAAATTTTCGATAGAAATATTTTTCTATAGAAAAATTTTCGATAGAAATATTTTTCTATAGAAAAATTTTCGATAGAAATATTTTTCTATAGAAAAATTTTCGATAGAAATATTTTTCTATAGAAAAATTTTCGATAGAAATATTTTTCTATAGAAAAATTTTCGATAGAAATATTTTTCTATAGAAAAATTATTGATAGAAATATTTTTCTATAGAAAAATTATTGATAGAAATATTTTTCTATAGAAAAATTTTCGATAGAAATATTTTTCTATAGAAAAATTTTCGATAGAAATATTTTTCTATAGAAAAATTTTCGATAGAAATATTTTTCTATAGAAAAATTTTCGATAGAAATATTTTTCTATAGAAAAATTTTCGATAGAAATATTTTTCTATAGAAAAATTTTCGATAGAAATATTTTTCTATAGAAAAATTTTCGATAGAAATATTTTTCTATAGAAAAATTATTGATAGAAATATTTTTCTATAGAAAAATTATTGATAGAAATATTTTTCTATAGAAAAATTTTCGATAGAAATATTTTTCTATAGAAAAATTTTCGATAGAAATATTTTTCTATAGAAAAATTTTCGTTAGAAATATTTTTCTATAGAAAAATTTTCGATAGAAATATTTTTCTATAGAAAAATTTTCGATAGAAATATTTTTCTATAGAAAAATTTTCGATAGAAATATTTTTCTATAGAAAAATTTTCGATACAAATATTATTCTAAGGCAAGATTTAGCAAATATTTTTCTCTATACAGGAAAAAAAGCATCTTTGACCTTAGTGACAAAGGGTGTCGCCACCATAGCTTGTGCTGATGTATGTAACGCATAGAAATAATTGTCTTAGATCCAACTTTTAGTATATAAATAGACTTAGAATCACTTTCTGAGTCGATTTAGCGATGTCAGTCAGTCAGTCCGTCCATTCGTCTGGCTAGACCACCATGTAAAACATGTAATCAAAGTACAAATAATTTTTTTTTATAGTGGGACCATCCATGGCTATAGAAATTCGTCAAAATCGGTCCATTATTTATGGTACCTCCCATAGGTCCGACTTCCCGGAATTGATATTTTGGCCACAAATATCAATATTTTTTCATTAAGTTTAAAACAAATACTTCTTATGTCAACTTAAATCACTGAACCAAATTTCGTTAACATCGGTCCACATTTAACCATAGCTCCCACACAAACTCTTCTATCAAAAAGCACTAAATGTGACAAAAATCACTAAAACACCCGTAAATCTGAAGATAATGAGAATTTTGAGCTTATTTTTTGCATACATAATTTTTGTAAAAACTGTGATCAATTTGCCAAATTTCGAGATAATCGGTCCACATTTGACCCTAGCTCTCATATATGAAAGCAAAATTTAGCAAATATTTGTCTTTATACAGAAAAAAGAGCATCTTTGACCTCAGTGGTGAAGGGTATCGTATAGTCGGACTATAACACTTTCTTACTTATTTGTATTTTCTTTCTTTTTTGTACATTGCAAAGACAGAATTAAAACAAATTCAAATGTTTTGTTTCGTTTGTTTTCACACTCTGGTGGTAAATAAATGATTTGGTAATATTAAAATTGTATGCCATTGGTAAATATGAATAATCGCAAAAATTTGAATGCCCTTATTTAAATCAGTTCATATTATAGCGAAAGTACTGTACGAGGGCGGTTCGGAAACTTCTTAGCCTACCAATGAAAGAGAATAGTTAGTTTTTCAAAAATATTTGTATTTTTCAATAAAGTCTCCTGAAACTTCAATACACTTAGTCCACAGCTTTTCTAGCATTTCTATCCCTTGATGAAAATAGTTTTCCTCAAGGTCTTTAAAATAGTGGTTTACAGCTGTAATTGCATCTTCATTTGAGGTAAAACGCTTGCCAGCAAGGATTTTTTTAGATTTGGGAACAGATAAAAGTCACTGGGAGCTAAATCAGGAGAATAAGGTGGGTGGTCAAGCAACTCATACTTTAATTCGTTGATTTTAGCCATCGTTAAAACACTCTTGTGCGTTGGTGCGATATCTTGATGAAAAATTATTTTTTTGTGTTTTAAGCCAGGACGTTTTTTTTTCGAATTTGTACATTTAATTGATCCAAAAGGTTGCAATAGTACTCTGAATTTATTGTTTTACCCTTTTGCAGATGGTCAATCAATAAAATACCTTTGAAGTCCCAAAAAACCGTTGCCATAACCTTACCAGCCGATTGAATTGCTTTTGCCTTCTTTGGGGCACTCCCTCCAGCTTCAGTCCGTTGTTTGGATTATTCCTTTGTCTCTGGAGTATAGAGGTGGATCCATGTCTAGGGTGTTCATTTTACTCGACTTTTAATTGTTTGAGTAATCAAATAACTTGAAAATGGGATTTTTGAATTACCCGGAAAATCGATTAATCGTCAAAAATTACTCGAGTTAATCGAGTAAAATATTCGTTTTAAAATTACTCGAGTAAAATTTTTTCACAAGCTGTTTTTAATAAAATTATAGTGTTTTATTAACAAAAAATTTAACAATTCACAATAGAATAAAATAAAATGAAAATTCAAATTTTATTTTTAATAAAAAATAATATTTGTACAATATATTTGAAACATATCGTCACCCTTAATATTTAAAGTGAGTTAATTTACTTCTATATATGTATGTATTCATGTTTACACTGATCGTCTAAAGCAATCTTTTGATTTGATTAATCCTGATTTTAATCTAATAGATTAATAGAATCTACTACCTTTTATCTATCTTCACAATGAGATCTTCAACAGGACTATAGTACAATCTACGATTAATTGAGCTATAGTGGGACGTACTATTACTATTGGTCCTACTATAGTAATAGTACGTACGATTACATAAGAATCTTCAACTAAACTATAGAAGTACCTACGAATACATTGGAAACATACATTGGATCTACGATTATTGAATCTACGATTATTGAAAATGCAATGGACTATATTACAACTCTCGATTATTGCCTAGAATTGACATTTTTATTCCATAAAATGGAAAATGGACTATATTAAAACCCTCGATTATTATTAAAAATAAACCATACTATAGAATTATTGATTAAAATGGACCCTTGAATGGTAGACAATTGATTTATGTGGTCTACAATAAAAACCCTTATTATTGCATAAAATGAAATAAATCATTAGTAATGATGTATCTTAATCTAAAAAATTATGGACAGCTGATAATTTCGAACCAACGTTGGCCATTATTTGGGTGGCAGGGGAACTTTAGGAGTTTAATTTTATTAATATTAAAAAACAATGCTAGCAAAATGAATAAAATGTTTTCACTCGAGTAACTCGATTACTCGCGGAAAATTACTCAAATAAATCTTTATTTGAAATTAGTAATTTTTATTTACTCGAGCGATTAATCGATTTTATTTTTCCGATTAATCGAGCAAACATAACTCGAGTAAACACCCTATCCATGTCTCATCAACAGTTATGAAACGACGCTTAAAATCCAAACAAGCTTGAGAAATGTTCATTCTTATGCGTTTTTGGTCGACTGTTAGCAAATGCGGCACCCATCTTGCAGAAAGCTTTTTCATCTGTAGTTCTTCATGCAAAATGAAATGGACTCGATCATTTGAGATGCCCATGATATTAGCTATTTCAGGCACTTTTATTCGTCGACCATTTAATACCATATCATGCACTTTGGCTACAATTTATGTTGTTGTTGCTGTTTTTGGACGTCCACTACGGTTCATCTTCAGTGCTTGTACGACCACGTTTAAATTCAGCAACCCAATTTTTTACTGTTGCATATGAAGGAGCACTTTCACCTAACACATCCACCATATCATTATGAATTTCTTGTCCCGATAAACCTTTTTTATGTAAATATTTAATGACACCACGTATTTCTAATTTTTCCATTGTAAAAAAATAGCGAATGCGTCTTTTGTGAACACCTGATTCTATTTAAAGGAGTTACCAGATCGAAACAAAATTTAACATGTGTTTATAGCAGAGATGGAAGTTTCCATAACACTTAACTTTTTTCTGTTTGTACCACGGTTTTTATGCTAGGCTAAGGAGTTTCCGAACCGCCCTCGTATATATATTAAACTCTCCGTTTGTCTCAGCCTAAAACTATGCTTTAGTTTTCAGTAAATTTTAACGTTACAAAACTATTTTATTTAAGTATTGATCTTGTTAAAATTTCTTGGTCGAATGATATTCAAAAACTCAAATAAAACTTATTTTTTTTTAGGATTTTCATTGATTTTATTTTATAATTTTATTATATGAACTTTATTGAAGCTTTTCGTGTGTAGTTTTTTTTTTGTTTTATATATAATAATTATAATATGTTTATGTAAATGTTTTTTGTATAAATGAATATTGAATTGGGTCGAGTGATATTAATTAAATCTATTACAATATTTTACTTCTTGTTTTTTTTATACGATCATTATATCAATAATTCATACAATAATATAATATAGAGCTAATAAATATTGAATACAATAAAGAGATATTATTTAATTGTAATAATTACTTTTTAAAATTAAAGCAAAGCAAATAAAGTTTTTAAACTAAATTATAAAAAAATACATATATTTATAATAAACATTTAAAATGTTTTCAAAATAAACGTTTTTACTTAAACTTTCAAACAATTAAAATATAATTAAATAAACACTTGGATTCGTAGTTAAACAAAAAAATGAAATTATTTACAAAAAAAAAAAAAAGAGAATTTAATCACAAATATTTGTTTTTTTTTTAATTTAAGGAAAAGAAAAATAAGCTAGTGCCATACACTAAATAAAAACTTTTTGAAAAGAAAAGTCATTCGTTCATTAAATTTGTTCACATTTTTTTTTTCAATTAAAAAATAAAAATAAAGAGCTAAAGGCACAAATTTACTATAAAATTTGTAGTTCTAAATTTTCTTTTTGTTTTTTGTTTGTTTAAATTTAAGCTTAAATTTTAACAAAATTTAATTGATGATTTTCTTAAAAATCATTAAAATTTTTCTTTTTATATAAAACTATAAAACAAGGCTTAGAATAAAACAGAAATTAGTTTTTTTTTTAATATGTATGTATAAATTTTAAGATATACTAGTTGTTAGTATATTTACATTAATCAATTAATTAATTATAAATAATTGTAACTTATTTCTAAATCAATCTAAATAGTTATTTTAAAATTTTAAATTTAAAAATGATCTACTTTAACCGATACCGTATGAGCAGCCGTATTACTGGGCAAATCGATATTATCCCATTCGGTGTGTATATTCTTTTCGCTATCGGTGGCCTTCAAAGCTAAACCCAATGATGTTGTTCTGCCCGCACAATGGGGTATATTAAGTGTAACGGGCACCAAAAATTCCAGACCTTGAGGACCACACATTACTAGGGGCGAGAGCATGGTTTCACCTAAGGGAGAAAAACAGAAAAAAGATTTAAGTATATTTTTTAAAAAAATATTTAATTTCTTATAAAAAGTATTTTTAAATTTGTGTGAGTGTAGTTAAGTTTTGAAAAAAAAAGTTTAAAGTTACTATCACAAAAAGTCAAATATTTAAAAATTTCGGTTTTTTTGAGTTCTTAATGATAATATTGCACTATAGGGTGGGTTATTTAAAAGTTAAAACTTTTTTGTTGTGAATAACAATTGTTCCGGTTCGAAATTTTAATCGTACGACAGCAGCGACTGGCCTCATAGTAGTTTAGGTTAGGTTATAATGAAGGTGTCAAGCGACACCTTCACTCGGAGACCCCAGGGGTCCATTGTGATCATTTACTAAAAGAGGAGAAAAAAGAAGATAGAGGAAGAGAAAACAATAGTATTGAGGAAGAAGATAGGGTACGCTATCTAAGCCAGTTGAGACTAGTGGTAAATCCTACAATATCTTGCAAACTGCACTGTTGCAGATCCTGAAGTCCACCAAATCCTGAAGCTCACCAAATAATCTGCTGCCTAGATGTCTGAGCCTTTGATTTCATAGCCTTGGACAGTGACCGAGAATGTGTTCTACCGACTCGGACGAATCCTCATCTAGACATAGTCTGCAGAGGTACGGAATGTTACTATCCCACCTATTTACCCTCGAATTTAAGGCACATTGTCCCGTTAGGAACCCTTTACATCTTCTTAAGCATGACCTATTCAGACCTAGTAGAATTTTGGTTGCATTAATGTCCGATTTAGGCCATAAAGCCTTTGAAGTTCTACACGTAACCATATTTGCCCATGTCTTTTTGTGGTTTCCTTGCTGATCCAAGACTTAATGCCCAGATAAAAGTGACAGATAGGTGGAGCAATATCTATCACTCTTTGACTCAAGTCTTTTCTAGCGACTTAGTCCGCAACTTCGTTGTTAGCGAGATCGCAATGACCCGGAACCCAGCACAATCTAATTCTATAACTGAAAGATAGGTCAAAGAGAGTTATCCTACATTTTTTAACTAGTTTGGAGGTAATACTAAGTACCCGGAGCGCCTTGAGCGCAGCCTGGCTATTGACGTATATAGTCACCTCACTATTTTCAGCTATAAGACCCTGGATGAGCTCTGTAGCCTTTCAAATGGCAAAAATCTTTGCCTGGAAGACACTGCACTTATCCGCGAGTCTGAAGGATTTCCTAACGTTTTGATCCATCAGTAAAACACCAGATCCAGTACCGCAATTCATTTTAGAACCATCCGTGAAGATCGAAATGCCTTGAAAAAGTGCTGTTTGCCCCTTCCAGTCGGATCTATCGGGGATAACGATTTCTGGTGCTGAGCTAAACAGTAACTCCTTGACTTAATAGTCTGAACATGGTAAACCTGACTCCAAGTCCAAGAATCGTGTTAAGCTCATAATACTGGAGTGTCCCGCATGCCTATATCTAAGTATACCCGACTCGTACAGCCTTACTAGACTTCTGGTTGATATTCTCTTCTCTATCGGACTTTTTCGAGTGTATGGGGTTGTATCTCGATAATGACATCACTAATGTTGATGAAATTCCACCCACGTCTATTTGTTACCCAAAAAACAACTAATTTTGTTTCAAATCTGTCGACTCCTATGGTGCTTTCCTTGGACTTACACTTAAATACAATTTGATTAAAAAGTTACGCCTAAACGACTGCAACACTTTTTGCTTAAATAATGCGTAATCATTTACTTGACTTTCTTCAGAAAATTTCGAACTTTGTTCTACGATCAGTAAATTTTGGTGAATTTTTTTCGCTAAATCTTAAGAAGAGACTTTTGCCTTTTATGTGGTTATGGTGAAAGCTCTAAGCAAAACTGAGCCAACTTAGTTTTTATTCAAAGAAAAACGAAAACACTGAATTTTGTAGAGATTTTTTGATTTCCTGATATCTTCTTAACTTTATACAAGATTAAGTTATTTTCTTCTGCAGGCTAAAACCAAGGTTCTGTATTTTTAATAAATCAACATCAAGATTAAAGCTGTGAAACTACATTCGATGCATGAGCCATTAATTTAAAATAAAAAAAAAATAAAAATAATTTCATCACTTTTCGCTTTAATGTAGAAATACCATAGTTCGCTGCACCGTGTTTTAAATATTTGACTAGTGTGAACGTAGCTTCGGTGTGATAATTTGTGTTTAAGTGTATAAAAAATTGCTTAAAATCGATATTTAAAATATACATAAATAATTTTTTTTTTACCAAATTATTTTTTTACATATATATAAAGCAGAAACCAAAATCTGACAGAAATTATAAAGATTATAAAAACATGCTAACTACTCGTACTTAAAAGTTACTAAATTTGTTTCAACTCTACAATTACATATCTGTGGCTTGGTGTTAAAAGGGCCAATGTCAAAAAAACTTGTTTTGAGAAAATTTGATTTAAAGTTTTATCTTCCGAATAAATTCATAGTAATATTGTCCAGAAAAAATCTTATAAATCTGCTGAGTTAAGTTAGAGATAAGAGGGTAAAGAAGGGAATCTAATGCACTGATTAACTCAAATAAGCATAAAATTGACAATGGCCCTTTTAGCACCAAGCTACAGAATAATTAGTGCCTTTCACAGAAAAAAAAAAAAACGTTGGTCTAGGTTATATTGTGGCTTTTTTTGACAGTGCCCTGTTTTCCGTCAGAAGTAAGGATACATTAGCATTCTATGGAAGGTTTTCGAAATAATAGACTGTGTTTAGTTTTAAAAACTTTTGATCTTATGTCAAGGTGAATGTTGCAACTAAATTTCATCGAACTATTAAAAAAACTGTGATTTTTATCTGCACTAGCATTATATTTACAAGAACGGACAATAGGTCTATCAAAAGGACTGACCGGCAGGTATCGTTAAATCAATCAGAAGAGATTCTAAGTAAATTTCACAAATAAACATACCCTTCTAAGGTGATAAAGGGTCTAAACGAAAGTAAACATGGTACCTTATTTACTTAAAAATTTACGGCCTCTCGTCTTTCTAAATCTATACAAGCTCTATTAGCATAAAGATATAGGCTCGCATATTTTAACTTGTTCATTAGCGGCTCTCGGATAAAACCTTATAAGGGTCAATACCTCGGAATTGGGAGCTCTTCGTCCATTATCTAATATATAACCTCATTGTTTACTTTGATACACATCATCATGCTCGTGGGGACCATAAGCTTCATTAAGTTGCCTTTGATGACGTCATCCGGCAGAATGATAAGCTGTAGTACTATGTCTTCTAATCATTTTTCTACCACTTCTTCCCTGTCCAGCAACTGCAACTTCTACCTCCCTTATTTATAACTCTATACAAGCTCTATTAGCATAAAGATGTCATCATGATCAGCATAACTATTTGCATTAGGGTGGGTCGAATTTTTTCGTAAACAGGCGTATAGTAAAATCGAAATCTACGCCTAATTCTAAGAAAGTTTCCCTAAAAAAACCAAGTGTCTAAAATGAGAACCTAGCTAGCGCCACGAGTCCTAAAAATATTTACTTCACAATAGTTTTGGATATAATTCGATATCTTGAAAACTAATGAAGGTATCTTAATGGATAATGTTGGTGAGTTTTTACAAAATATGAGCTACAACAAGGCTTAGTAGAAAGCCACTGGGCTCCTAAACGCGAAACCAAAGTTTAACATCTCAAAGAAATTTCGTTCTTAAAATTCATCAAAGTGAATGTATATTTGATTATACATTTGGAAAGAGCTGTATGAATATCTCATTTATATTTCAAAATATTTAGCGTTAAAACTTTATTTCATTCAGTTATTATAGAATTATATATTTGACGAATTGTATAGATTTAGCTTTATAACTTTTAAGCTACTTATCAAATCAGGTTTAAATTTGAAACTTTAAGAGAAGGGAAAATGGGGTTTCAGAACCTTTCATTAAGATACCTTCATTAGTTTTCATGATATCGAATTATATCCAAAATTATTTTTGTAGGAAGTGAATATTTTCAGGCCTCGCAGCGCTAGCTAGGTTTTTATTTTAGACACCTGGATTCTTAGGGAAACTTTCTTAGAATCAGGTGCAGACTTCGAACTTGCTATACGCCTGTTACGTTTTTTGGCTCCCATACAAATCGACCCACTTTAATTTGCATATTTATTATAAGAACGTTCTCTACCTGATCCCGGTACTGTACCCATATGACCTTATATATCTTCATTTTCCAAATCCCGCTAGGTGCTATCCTCCTGATTAGGAGAATAATGTCCATAATTATAATTGTTCTATTTAGTGGGACCACTTAAAGTGGAAGGCGGTACACTGCGGCCTCTACCCCTATAATGACGTCCATCAAATCCTGCCCGTTATGTAGGATACTCATTGGAATAGTAAGGCCTTTGCATGCCTCTTTTCAACATAAAACTTTGTCATCTTAGAACAGATTTCGGTTTACGTTCCGAATCTTTCGTGCTATTCGTACGTCTCAACGGTTTTGTGGTCTAGATGAGCGCATTTTTAATAGAGGTCAAGGGACTCGTTAGCTTAAATTTCTTTTTAATTTTATGTGGTATTAGTGGCGGTGGTATTATATTGTTTTTAATATATTACTGGGGTCTATGTTGAAATGTAAACAAATCCAAACTTACTTAACCCTTTGACGTATCAATTAGCGCAACGAAGTTCGCTTCCAACTGTTCGCATACAACTTGCACTAAACAAACAAGTTTCGATGCTTAAGAACAGTCGCAAAACGAGTCAGACTCGTGATAATCATATATATATAATTCCTTGACAACATTCCAATTGGAACAAGGGCTACTTCTCTCAGATAATGAGCTGCATCCGATTCTATTTTTAGACTCATTGAAAGGGACCTACGTTTTAACGCCGGCTCCGAATGGCAAATGCATTAGTTAGAGAAGTTTTACAAAGCCTAATACTTAATAACCAGTGGCTAGCTGAGTTATGAGGTGAACCGCCGCTTTTTTTGAAAATTTATTTTTTCAAGTGAGTCTGGCCAGGGATCGTACTTGGGCCTCTGGTATGCTAGGCGGATGACTTACCTGCTATACCATGGCGGTTCACCGTGATAATCATGTTAGGTACAGAAATTGTCAGACTCGTGGAAATACGTCAAGGGGTTAAATAAAAAGTCTGTGCGGTTTTGAGTAAGAGGGAAAAAAAATTACTTTCACAATTTAGTAAAGACTCAAACCAAAACAGAGTATGGGAATACAGTTGGGTGAGTTTTGGGTAACTTCGGACTGGTTTGAGCAGTTTCGTTATCGTACGGGAACACAACTAATTTGCCTGTGAACTGATTATAAATTACCACGCCCAAGGTTATGTGGGGAAAGCGATATCTCAAATGATTGCATAATCGGTACAAAAGGCATTCGGAACCATTAGATTTTCTAAGTTAAATATATTAACAACGTTCGGGAGTTTTACAAAATTGTTTATTTTTATACCCACCATCAAAAAGAATGGGTGTATATTGAGTTATTCTTTTTGTAATTTCCTTAATGTTGGCTCAAAAACCAAAAGCGATATATATTCTAAATCCTTATGAAATTCTAAGACGATTGGGCGATGTCTGTCTGTTGTAATCACAATAACGAATAAACGAAAGGAGCTAGCTGACTGAAACTTAGTAAAATCATTCTTCATTTCTGAGACAATTTTGGTATTGAAATTGGTCAAAATCGGTTAACATTTGACCATAGCTCCCGTATAACCTCGCCTAGGCTAATCGCTTATTTGATAATAAATAATAAACTATAATAGATATAATGATAAAATTTGGTTTAGATAGAAGAAGTTTTACAAAAGCTATAGGCAGCATATAAAATTTCATCAAAATCGGTTCACATTTAGCCATAGCTCCCATACAAAAAACTTATGGAAACAGCCTAAATTTCACCTAAAATACACATAAATTCTAATAAATCTAAAACTATAACATATATAGGAAGGAAGTCTTATGTCAATGCCAGCCAGTGTGCAAAATTTTGTCACAATCGGTCACCATTTGACCATAGCTCCCATATAAAAAACTTACGGAAACACAAAAATACAAAAAGAAAAGGGGGTTTATGTCCGTCAGATAATAGTTTCTTCACTACAAGAGCTAGAGAGACAAAATTTTGCAAAAGTATTTTCGATAAGTTATAGAAGTTGTGTACTGAAAATGGACGAAATCGGTTCACATTTAGTTAGAGCTCCCGTATAACCCTGCCCTGGGAATTACATTTATGCTGATAAATTGAATACAATTGTAATATCTATGACAACTAAATTTAGAACAAAGAAATTTTATGCAACTTTTAGTCAGTATGTCAAATTTTATAGGAATCGGTCCAATTTGACCATAGCTTTCATATAAAAACCACTCCCGGAAACCACTAAAATGCCACAAATGCCAGTTAAAATCTATTAAATAGCATAATTGTGACAATCGGTCAACATTCTACAACCAAAAAGATTTGAAGGTACATTCAGTATATTAAGATTGCATCTACGAAATTAGATAGCTAACAATCTATGTTTAGTCCAGACTTTATATACGGTGGATGCATTAGGAACTCCTTACAAAATATATGAACCTGCCGTGTTACTATTAACATGTTTATCTTAGCAAGGTCGAATTTAGTCCAAATATTTTTACTAACAACACTACATTTGGTCAAAATTTTGAATTAGTTGCACTCTCGTACAATTTGATCGTGGGTATATAAAACTCGGCACAGCCGAAATTCAAATTTACTTTGAACAAGAAAAATAGTCCTATAGTCTGTCAAGCCCTACTATCTGATACCCTTTATCACTAAGGCGAAAATTTCACTTTAAAACATACTTATATTAAAGATAAGTGAAACAATGAAATTGAAATGCTTTCTGACGATGTATAATTAGTATTGTACAATAAAATATTAGTAATATAACAGATCGTGTTAGAAAATTCAATAAAAAACATGCATAAGACAAAAACAATTAAATTAAACGTTAGTTAACTACAATTAATAGAAATAAAGTAAATAAATTCAAATATACATATATAGCCCGTTTCACAATCACTTGCAAATAGTCTTGTATATTGGCAACTACAAATTGCTATAGCAAATGCTACATGCAAGACTATTTGCAACAAATTGCAAACTCGGCTAATATTTTAAAACTAACAGACAAAGATAAAGTTTAGGTGAAACTATAAGAATCAAGTGGTATGCAAAATAAACAATACAAAAATATGTAATATTAAAAAAAAAAAAAAAAATATTAACAAAAATCATTATTAATTTATTAGAAGAAAAAATAAAAAAACGGTGTTTTAGAAAAATTAAAAAAAAACTTGCTAAAAAAGTTATATAAAGAAAAGAAGAGCTTGAGAGTAGAGAAATAGAACAAACCATTTTCCATATCCAAGGGAGGGCCACCGACAGCTTGTCCCATGCGCGGATCGCTAACAGTGAAATAGATTTCTTGTCTAACACCTGGGGCTATGGCTCCCGGTGGTATTTGCAAAGAAACATTCCAAACGTTATCGGCCAAAGTACCACCCGTTGAGTCGAAAATGCCTCGACATGTTGAGGGTTCACGTAGCATAGTGGGAAAGGAACCATTGCCAGGTTTACTGGCTGCTGCTGGAGCCGATGTTGGCACTGGACCAGCTATGGGCAATGACATATTGCTGGTATAAGGAGTACTGGTGGCATTTGGTGGTCCCACCGGTAAACTGACTTGTGATGTATATTGTGTTTCTATAGAGGTACGACTCTCGCTTAATTTCTTCAGAGGTGGTGGTCCTGTTCTCTTGAGTATATTCGAAATATGAAAAGGAGCCCGACTGGTGCGTGGTGTTAGCGGTAAGGTAGGCTTGGGTGGTTCCAAAGGCTCTATGGGTGGTCCCTCTATAACTAAGGGTGAGGAGACAGCTTGAGGAGCCTCAAATACATCATCGGATATATCTTGTGTTTGATTAATACAATTTTGGGTTTCCTCTAACATTCCCTGATTATGATGATTCTCTATTACTGTAGGCATTTCGGATCTATCAAAATCTCTGGCTGTTTCGGTCATAATATCTAGACCATCTTCTTCACTTTGCACCAGAGGCGCCGATTTTCTGGGTGATCTATTTACCGTATTTTCTATAATAGTATCCGAGGATTTTTGCAATTCCGATCGGCTTAAGGTCTCCTCCTCCTCGCCACCATGATTGATTTCCGCCTGTGTTTGTATTTCAGTCTTTTCTTCTTTCTTTTCATCGGTCTCATTTTCTCGCGATTGTAAAATACTCTCTTCCTTGGTTTCGTAAATGGGTTCGGGTCTACCCACATCTCTTTTAGAGACATAACCTGGCTCAGCCATGCTATCAAGGGCTTCTCTTCTAGTCTGATAGATTTGATCTCTTAACTGGGCTCTTGTCTTTAAAGCACTTTCTTTAATTTCTCTTCTTGACTGATATATAGGTTCTTTATCATTTTTGTCCTCCTTTTCGTTTTGGACTGGAGGAGTGAATTCCCTTTCTATATCCCTTTTACCCTGGGTAATACGTTCTTGCATTTCTTTTTTAGTCTGATAGAGATGGTGATTTTGTCGCTCACGTTGCATTTCTCGGCGCGATTGATATATAGGCTCGTGTATTTCAACTTGTTCATTAGCGGCTCCCGGATAAAATCTTCTGCGGGTCATTACCTCGGAATTGGGAGCTCTTCGTTGATTATCTAGCATATAGGCTCCCTGTTTACTTTGATAGACATCATCTTGCTCGTAGGGACCTTGAACTCCATTAACCTGCATTTGATGACTTCGTCCGGTAGAACGATCCGCTGTTGTAGTACTATGTCTTCTTATAATTTTCCTACCACTTCTTCCCTGTCCAGCAACAGCAGCTTCTGCCTGCCTTCTTTCTAAATCTATACAAGCTCTATTGGCATAAAGATCATCATGATCCACATAGCCATTGGGATATTCATTGTAAGAACGTTCTCTACCTGATCGGGGTACTGTACCCATGTGACCATAAATATCTTCAGTCTCCAAATTCTGATAGGTGCTATTCATAACATCCTGATTAGGAGGATAGTGACCATGATTATAATTTTGTTGATTTTGTTGCTCATAATACTGTTCTCTAGTGGCACCTCTCATGGCGGAGGCCGGTACACTGCGCCCTCTACCCCCATAATGACGTTCATCAAATCCTGCCGGATATGTGGGATACTCATCGGGATAGTAGGGCCTTTGCATGCCTCTTTCCAACATAGAATGTTGTCGTCTAAGACCCGATTTCGGTTTACGTTCCGGATCGTTCATGCTATTCATGCGTCTCAACGGTTTTGTGGTCTTGATGAGGGCATTCTTAATAGCGGTCAAGGGACTCTTTAGCATGGATTTCTTTTTGATTTTATGCGGTACTGGTGGCGGTGGCGTTATATCGTTTTCATTATAATACTGGGCTTGAACATTGGAGGGATGGGGCGGTGGTAATGGAGGTGGTCCATAACTATAATAATTATTAGGATCGTGAGAGGGAGGCGGAGGAGGTTGTGACATTTCGTGAGCGTAGCGTGGTACCGAACGCGAACGTGGTGGTGGATGTTGTGGCGGTGGCATAGCATAATAATCATCGTATCTTTGTTGTTCGTATGACTCCATTTCGCTAAAGTTTTGTTGAAATTGTTTCGGAATTAAGCCGTTTTTTGGATTTTGAAGATAAAAGAGTTGTGGGTGTTGATTTTTTAGAAACATTTTTAGAAGAAGTGTAAATTTAAAACTTAAAACTTAAGGAAACAAGTATTTTAAAGGAATTTGCAAGACATTTTGTTTGCATATATCCAATATTTTAGGATCGAATATCTTTCGCGGAAAGCAAATATCTTAGCACTTACAGTTTATGGTGAATCAAGTACCAACCTTGCTACCGAAATTGGATCATAAAATTGAATATATATCATATACATGGCCTAGATTGATTTGTGTTAAATTTAGGGACGTTTTGGAGATCAACTCTTAATATCGTGTCTATTCTTTCATTGCACTTCTAAATGTATGTATGATGCATTCAAATTGAGTCATTATCGGACTGGTCAAGTGTCTTACGATTTTGAAGTTCAGCTTTCTGTCTTCTGGAACGTTGATCTAACGTCAACCAGATCATTGCGCGATCAGTTTCAAAGCTTTTAGAAACTTAAGGACAATAATAAAATTCCTACTTTCTTGTGAATTCTGACAAAGTTGAGACATAACCAAAGTAGTCATCCAACTAATCTCGATCTATATACATATAAAAACAGATCGGGAGAAAGATGAATCACATCCTTCCCAAGGTGAGTGGATTATATCCGCATATCTATCATTATTTTCAAGATCGAGCGGAAGGTGCGACATCATGAATGAAAGCCAAGGAGAAAGAGTAGGAGAAGATAATAGAGTTTGGAAAGAAGAGTATGAGCTGCCTCGAGTTGCAACCGCGTTCATGTATTTTAAGTAGCGGAACGAGTCAGACGTGGTAGCAAGAAAGTAATTGAAAGTGATCACTTAAAATTAGGTCTGCTTTTTTACTATCCGGGTGGGTTCGGACTAGTAAGATAAATTTAGGAGTTACTTTATGTGATGTTGAAGGATCGGCGAGGCTGTGGCACCAATTTGTGCGTAAAATATGGGAAGAAGCTCTGCCAACTTCCTGGAATGAAACCTAAAAAGAGTGACTCCAAAGACTGCAATAACTAGAGGGGTATATTTAACACTTCTTCCAATATCGAGCAAAATACTACGTCGAGTAATTTTGAACAGAATATAAGATGCAGTTTTCGCTAAAATCGGTGAAAATAAGCTTGGGTTGAGAGAGAATCGATCTTGTGTGGACCTAATCTACACAGGAAGAATAGTACTAGAGCAATGTAATGAATTCCGCACCCTAATTTAGGCCTTTGACAGTGTCAATAGGAGCTATCTATGGAGAATTTTAGAAAATCGTAACAATTAGGGCAATGTACGTGGATTTTCAATGTAGGGTCCTAAACAAAGGTAAATTGTCTTATCCGTTCGAAGTTACTACTGGAGTAAGACGAGAATGAGGCCCTATGCTCCACTGGGAGTCAGGAATAACAGAAGACGAGAATGTATCTTGTCAACTGTACTCCTTATCCTCGTCATCCACAACATAATGCGCACGGCTCTGAATGGTAGACACGGTATCTAATGGACTACACCCTTTAAACAACTCGAGGACTTGGAATACGATGATGACGTATGTCTTCAAAGCAAAAGCTCAGGTCAACTTCAAGAAAACACTGACGTTATTACTGTTGAATCTCGGGCAACTGGGCTGGAAATCGATATCTCCAAGAAATCGATATCTCCAACCTGTCGACACACATCAATGTGGATAACGAGGTTAACTATCTTGATAGTTTGAT
Organism: Stomorhina lunata; assembly: GCA_933228675.1. Classification (NCBI taxonomy): domain Eukaryota; kingdom Metazoa; phylum Arthropoda; class Insecta; order Diptera; family Rhiniidae; genus Stomorhina; species Stomorhina lunata. Next base: position 25,579,213 of record OW121740.1, read on the forward strand.
ATCTACAAAAGGTGGCGCCGACGAGGATATTGAATCGCATACTAATAAGGCAAAATCTGCATTCGGCATACTTCGAGCTTTTTGGAAATCTCGGCAAATATCAACAACAACTAAGTTACGAATATTCAACTCGAATGTCAAGTCCATCTTGTATAAAGACTGTGAAACTTGGAATCACACAAATGCCATCGATAAGCGGCAGCAAACCTTGGCAAACAAATGCTGGCGGCAAATCCTTAATTTATGATGGCCGAATCGCATAAGAAATGAAGATCTACTAGAAGCGAGAAACCAAATCCCTGCTTCTGCAGAGATATGTCAATGGAAATGGCGGTGGATAGGCCACCCGCTTCGAAAGCTAAATACCAAACTTGCTCGACGAGCGCTCGGTTGGAATCCACAAGGAAGCAGCCGTCGTGTTGGTGCACCTGCTAGAACGCGGAGAAGGTCAATTGATGCGGAGTTGCAATCAGCAAACAATTCATGGATTGACGTATGCCTAAAATCTAGCAATGGAGTTCGAGAGAACTTACGTTTGCGAAGTTTGGAAACGCACAAATGCCATCTATAAGCGGCAACAAACCTTTGGAAATAAATGCTTGCGGCAAATCCTTAATATATGAAGACCGAATCGCATAAGAAATGAAAATCTACTAGACGCGACAAACCAAATACCTGCTTCTATAGAGGTATGTCAACGGAATTGGTGGTGGATAGGCCATCTGCTTCGAAGCCCAAACATTGCTCGACAAGCGTTTTGTTGGAATCCACAGGGAAGAGGCCGTCGTGTAAGTGCACCTGCTAGAACGAGGAGAAGGTTTATTGATGCGGAGTTGCAAGCAACAAACTATTCATGGAAGATACAATTTTCAGAAGACTAGAGGAACTTGAAAAAAGACATTGACACGATTGAGAAACTGGAGATTCCTTAAAAGCAAAAAGATGCCAGAAGATAAGAAGTAACAACATGTGTGCGCTTAAAAGATGCTAATTGTAAGAGATTACTTTAATTTACTTGAATTGATTACATCAAATAAATTAGAGATTAATTAGAGCAGACTAGAGGCACTTGAAAAGAGACATAGACGCGATTGAAAACCCGAAATTTCTTAGCCTATATTCAAAATCCCGAGGGAACATCCGAAAATTCGATGGAAAGACCATGTAGAGGAAAATCTTTCAAATATTGGCCTACGAAATTGGAGAATATGCGCACAAGATCGAAAAGCATGGAATTCTAAAATATGGTTGACCTTTGACCTTAACAGGTTATAAATACAGGTCATTTAAGTAAGTAAGTATATTCAATATTCCTTTAAAATACTTGTTTTTGACATATATTTTATATGCTACAATAAACTGGCAAAATATTTAAAATTTTTGTTTCGCGACCTTTTTGATTTTAACTTTTAAAATTTTATCTAAATTTCTTTTTTTTTTCGGGGAAAAAATATTAAATCCTAAATCAAAAAAAATTTTGTTCTTTATTTTGCAAATACCAATTGAAATAGAGAGAAATTAGTTAAATTTATTTAAATTTTAAAGAAATTACCATACCAAAGATTTAAAAACCCAAAAAAATTGTTCAATACAAAATAAAATTAGATAAAAATGGATAAAATGAAGGATTTAATTAAAGCTAGAAAAAAATGTATGGCATCATTAGCAAGTTAACATTTAAAAACTAAGAGTAAGATCTTAGAAAAAAAGTAAGGTTAGTTTTTGATAAAATACTTTTTTTTAGATAAATTATTCTTTTAAAAAAATTTAATGAATAAAACCAAAACCTTAAAATTTTATTTAAAAAGAAAAAAATTAGTTGTTTTAAAAAAATTACTTATAAATGGCCTTTATTTAAAATGGAAATTTTTTTTAGGTTAGAATTCATACTTTTATCAGTTTTTAAGGTTAACCCGAAAAATGTTTTATTTTCGTTTGTTTTTTTTTATTGTTTTAAATTTTTTTTCTCCTAATTTTGTTTTAATTGATTAGATTTGTTTTTTTTTTAATTAAGAAATTAGTTTTTGAATTGGTTATTGCAAAATAATTGAAAAACAAAATTCTTTTTTATTGATCTAATATAAATTTACATTTTTTTGTTTTTTTTGAAAACGGATTTGAAATTTTTTATAAAATACTTAAGAAAATTTTTAGGATATTAATAAATTTTGAATTTGTTTAAAAAAACATAGAATGGCCTTAAACCCGCATGATAATTTATGATTTTTAATTTTATTTTGTAGTATAATAACGAAATGTAAAGATGAATTATTAAGGGGATTCATAAGGTGTCATATCATACCATCTCGTTTTAGTCTTTAAAATATAAACAATTTTGGATAAGAACCCTAAAATATTTGCTCAGTTCACAATCTATTGCAAATAGTCTAGCATTGTATTATTTGCAAATTGTTATAGCAAATTAAATTTTTATTTGAAAATAACACTGTGCTTGTTTTTGACAACTTTTTTTTTACCGACAAAAGGGATATTTTGTGGGTAAAGATAATTCGAATATGCTGAATTCAATAGTGCTAACCGTTTTTTTAGGTTAGCTCTAGTTTTCGATATTTTGCTTTATTTAAAAATTTTGGAGGTTGCGCAATAAATATTCGCGTAACTCGAAAACTATTTCTTTTCTTGAACTAAGTCAAAAAACTGAAATTCGGCAACAGAATTATCTTTCAGGAACACTAACTAGTTTTTTAATCCGAGCAGTCGTTTTGGAAATAATTTTTTTTGTTTGCAAAAAAAAATGGTTTTGATTTTGTTTTGCGATTTTTCAAAAAAAAAAAAATGCAAACAAAAAAATTTAATTCCAAAACGACGCTCGGATTAAAAAATTAATTAGTGTTTCTGAAAGATAATTTTGTTGACAAATTTTGATTTTTTGACTTAGTTCAAGAAAATAAACAGTTTACGAGTTATGTGAATTTTATTGCGCAACCTCCTCTATATTTAAAATAAAAAAGATTGCACAATAAATATTCGCGTAACTCAAAAACTTTTTATTTTCTTGAACTTAGTAAAAAATTTAAATTCGGCAACAAAATTACCTTTGAGGAACACTTATTATTTTTTTAATTTGTGCAGTAGTTTTGGAGATAATAAATAATAGCTCTAGTTTTCGAGATATAGCGTTATAAAAAAATGGAGAAGGTTGTGCAATAAATATTCACGTAACTCGAAAACTATTTCTTGTCTTGAACTAAGTTAAAAAATTGAAATTCTACAACAGAATTATCTTTAAGGGACACTAACTAGTTTTTTAATCCGAACAGTCGTTGTTTGGAAAAAAATATTTGTTTTGTGATTTTTCAAAAAAAAAAGTTTTTGCAAACAAAAAAATTTAATTCCAAAACGGCTGCTCGGATTAAAAAACTAATAAGCGTTTCTAAAAGATAATTTTGTTGAGGAATTTAGATTTTTTTAATTAGTTAAAAAAAAACTGTTTTCAAGTTACGCGAATATTTATTGCGCAACCTCCTCCATTTTTTAAATGACGCTATATCTCGAAAACTAGAGCTAACATAAAAAAAACGGTTGAATTACTTTTACCCACTAGGTCTCCCTTTTGTTTAGTACAGCGTAATAGCCCAGTTCACAATCCATTGCAAATAGTTTGACATTGTAGCATTTGTAAATTTTGGCAAATGAACATTTTTCCCAATTATTTTATAGAAAATTTTTCATTTGCTGTGCGAATTGGCAAATGCTATGATGCTAGACTATTTGCAAAGAAATGTGAACTGAGCTATAACACTGTGATAGTTAAAAAAACCGACCTAGTGGGTAAAGATTAATCGGGTAAGCTGAATTCAATGGTGCCAACCGTTTTTTATGTAAGCTCTAGTTTTCGAGATATAACGGATTCAGAATCGAACTAATATAGAAAATTTTTCAATTTGCCAACCAATTTGAAAATGTTACTAGCTACAAAGGATCGTGAACTGGATTATTATTTACTTTTTTTATATAAAACATTATATCTTATTTTTATGCCTGACCACTTCTTGTGAATCCCCTAAATATAGTACTTTTTTTTGTAAAGTTATGATTTCTTTAATATTAATAAACAAAAATAAAAACATTTTTCGTTAACACAAAAATTATTTTAACAAAAGTTTTAAGAGAAAATACTTTATATATGAATAATATCGGAATATATATAGAAAAGTTCTAAAAAGTTGGGGGATCAAGAATTTATATAAAATTTTGAATTGTGGCCTAAAATTTTTATTTAAAAAAAAAAAACTCAAATTACTTTAGAGAAAAACCTCTGAAATAAACTTACCTCATGTTGTGATGGTGTCCCGTAGTACCAATTTGTGGTTTACGATATAATTCAAAAGCTGAACCACGTTGTTCACGACTGCCAGCCAAGTCTAGGCCATGACGTTCCGGTGTATGAGGAGGAAGATTGCCTGATAAGTAATAAAATTTTTAGTTAGATTTATGGAAATTTACCTAAATTAATGTGAAAGTGTTATAGTCGGTCTAGATCAATCATAAGATACCCTATACCACTGAGCCGTATATATAAAGTGATAGAATTTTGAAATCTAATAGATAAAATGATACTTTAAAATAAGATCAATAGCATTCAATTATTCAGAAAGGGGAGATTGGAGAGGTGAAAGGTGGTGAAAAGGAGCGATAAAGCTTTCTATATTATTTAACATTGTAATTGTATGTTATGTCTTTATTTAGCACCGTAAAGTTGCGCCTTTTGTTGTTATTTAGACGCATTACATTAAGCTTTTTGATCTACAGCCAATTTTATTTCTTTTACATCGATGGCGTGCTATTGCTGTAGGCTTACCGCCGATGGAGGATGCTGTGGTAATTGATAATATTATTAATTACAGAAATTAATGTTGTCGTTATCTGGGTTCGAACCCAGGCTGAATATGATATCTTATATCATTAAACGAGCTATAATTGTATATTTATAGAATGACTATATCGAAAATGGCTCTAACGATTTTGACGAAATTTGGAAGGTGGGTACCTTTTTTAATGTATAGGTCGAGTAAAAAGGGGCTTTTGGAAATTTTGCCTCTAAGGGGGTAAAGACGGGTAAAAAAATCGAAAACGGTTTATCTCCCAAAGTAATAGGCATATAAATAAAATTTAAATTACGTTTTGAACAGCTGCTAAAATAAGGGGACAGGTTTTTGGTACTTTTTTGAAACTATGCACATAGTTTTCTGGTACTTTTTTTAACCCACTCTTATCTTTTGAAGCAATGAATATAGAAAGGAACTTTGTACTGCAATCAATAGATGTAAAAAAAATATTAAACACGTATTTGGTACTTTTTCCGATTTCGGGGGGCAAAATGGATAGAAAAGGGATAACATTATAACAAAATGTTAACTGAGTTTTAATAAAATGTACGGAATTCAATTGGTACCAAAGCAGTACCAAATATGCATATGGAGCTTTTTTGAAATTAAAAGGGGGAAAATTGGTAGCATTATAACTTTTAAAGTAATAGGTATGGAAACGAAATTTAAATTGCGTTTTGATCAGCTGAAAAAAAAGAAGACGAGTAAGTGGAACTTTTTGGAAGAAAGGCCGAGCAAAAGCAAAAATGGTACTTTTTTCTGAAAGGCTTAACATAAAACTCCGAGCAAGGCTCGGTCAACCAGGTACTGCTATGCTTAATAATTGACGTGCTAACAAACAGCATACAAATGTGAAAGATATATACCTAAAGTGGTGTAGGGTATGTACAAGAAATAGAGTTCAGCTACATACCTATTGGAGGTGGCATGCCTCGATGTGGTGCTATATAAGGCCCTGTACCACTGCCGCCATTATAATGATGCGATGTGGGATTACCATTATAGCCATTGGCATTTGGTGGATAACCAGGAGCATTAGAAGGACCATAATTGTTATTAGTGCCATAAGTAGGCTGCTGCATATTGCCGCCAGTATGAGGCGAGCCGGGAGTTTGTTGTGAATAATGATGATGCTGAGGAGCCGGAGGATAATAAAAACCATTGGGAGAACGCGGAGAGCCAGGCTCCTAAGAAAAGAAATATTAAGAGGTTATTTTAAAAATTTTACTTTATTAGTTTTGCTAAACTTACCCCATTTTCATTCCATTGATTGGGTCCATTACCATTACCGGAATTTTGCATAGGAGGCCTATAGTTTTTCGGTTTAGGAGGTGGCACCGGCTTGAAAGGTCCTGCCGAACCATTTGGTGTGGAGTTGCCATTCATATTACCATTGATATTGGGAGGTGGTACCACCATGCCACCATGAGGCGGTCCCGGTTGTTTGGGTAACTTATTGTAATCAGCTTGGGAGGCTGAGTTATTACGACTGTAGCCAATTTTAAGACATACAAATGATATAAGGCATAATGATGATGAATGTTTGAAATAAAAACATAGGGGTAAGACACGGCACAAGAAGGCATCAGATGAAGTGGAAAAGAGGACAGGTTAAAGGTGAAAATGGGAAGAAAATTTTAATGATGAAAATAATATTAATAAAAGAAATTGTTAAGAAATTTATAAATATTTTTATTATTTTAAAGACCCAGGAAAAACATAAAGATTTTAGAAAATTGTGAAAAAATTTCGCTAAAAAAGGACTCACAAGACAAAAATTAAAATTTTAAGAATCTAAACATATAATTTCTTTCTAAATAAGATTATACAAATTAGAAATTTTCTTAAACTAAGGTATCATAAATGGAAATATTTTGCACAATGGTTCGGGGCAAAGAATACATTTGCGCAGGATAGGCCATTAAGAAGCCATTAGTGGTTTTACAAGAACGCCAAGTTCTATGGGGCATGCATGTGGACACCGCCGCAGTCGTACAACTGCTAATGGTACGTGGTTGTGTCAGGAGACTGTGAGTCTGCTGGGGCGTTGCCAGATGTAGCGGTTGTGGAGGACAGTGAACATGAAAGGGTTGTATATGGAAATGATATCTTTGAATGATATAGATAAGACAAATTACGTTTATACAGGGAAAGGACGGACACAAACGGACAGATTTAAGGTTTCAGAATAATATTTAGCAAATTTTAAAGTTTATTTAAATTTTTTCAATAGTTACGTTTCAGTTTCATTAAACAGTTTTGTTTTTTTGGCATGCAGTTAGTTTTTTTTTTGTTTAATTTTAAACGTTATTTACGTTTTTTTTAAAAAAAGAAATAAAAAAATTTTAGAGGTTAAATTTCAATATTTACACTAATTTTTTTTATAATACAGTTACGAAATTGATTTTTACATTAAAGAAACATATGATTTTGTTCAAAATTTGATTCATACCTGTATTTTCCATAGTCTGTTTTGGTTTCAACTTTGCGTGGACTACCCTCGAGTCCCAAATTTGAGGGACGCTGAGGTGTACCATTACGGGGATCTGGAAAAAAATAGAATTTGTTAAGATTATTAAAAATTGTAATGGGTGGTTAATTTGAGGTTAGGAAGTTTTACTAATGAGTAAAGTAGAAATATGGGAATTGATATTAGGGGTACAACTTTGCTTCTGCCGTCGTACAAATCCCCTATTGAGTAAACTGGCAATCTTTTGGGATATCCATGAATCAATTCAATTTCATACTTTTTCATAAGTTCAAAAGTGCTGGCCATTTATAGAAGCAAGTAATAGTCCGAGGAAGCAACGTCTGGAGAATACTAAGGATGATATAGGACTTCCCATTTCAACGTTTCTAAGTACGAATCCCGCAACTGGTCATCTTTTAAAGCAATACACGAGTTGATCCAATTTATTACTTCATTATAAGTGCTGGAAGTACTGGTCACTGATCGAAACAAGTGACAGTTCGAGGGAGCAATGTCTGGAGAATACTGTTGTAGAACTTCCCATTTCAACGTTTCTAAGAAAAAACTGGTCATCTTTTGAAGCTATCCATGAATTGATTCAATTTTTTACTTTTTCATAAGATCGGAAGTGTGAAACAAGGATAGTCCGAGGGAGCAACGTCTGGAGAATTCTAAGGGTGTTGTAGGATTTCCTATTTCTATGTTTCTAAATATGTCTTGACCACTTTCGCAACACGGGGCGAGAATTGCAATGGTGTAAAATCACTTTATTACCTATTGAAGCCATCCAGGTATCGATACATCTTGTTACCTCTTCATAAGTTGATCGAAACAAGTGATAATCCTAGGAAACAACGTCTCAAGAATAATGTGGGTATTGAATCGCGCAGTAAAAAAACTGGCCATCTTCTGCAGCAACCCATGAATCGATCCAATTTTTTTACTTCTTCATAAGATCGGAAATTCTGGACATTTTTCATAAGATCGGAAGTGTGAAACATGGATAGTCCGAGGGAGCAACGTCTGGAGAATTCTAAGGGTGTTGTAGGATTTCCTATTTCTATGTTTCTAAATATGTCTTGACCACTTTCGCAACACGGGGCGAGAATTGCAATGGTGTAAAATCACTTTATTACCTATTGAAGCCATCCAGGTATCGATACATCTTGTTACCTCTTCATAAGTTGATCGAAACAAGTGATAATCCTAGGGAACAACGTCTCAAGAATAATGTGGGTATTGAATCGCGCATTAAAAAAACTGGCCATCTTCTGCAGCAACCCATGAATCGATCCAATTTTTTACTTCATCATAAGATCGGAAATTCTGGACATTGATCGCAACAAGTAATAGTCCGAGTGATCAACGTCTGGAGAGTACTACGGGTGTTGTAGGACTTCCAACTTTCAACGTTTCAAAAAACGAATCCCGCACTGAAAAAACCGGTCATCTTTTGGAGCTATCCATGAAATTATTATTTTTTTTTACTTCTTCATAGGATCGGAAGTGTTGGCCATTGATCGAAATAAGGGATAGCCCGAGGGAGCAACGTCTAGAGAATTTTGAGCACGGTCGGTTTCAACAGCTCATAATACACTACGTCGAGCTGGTCCCACCAAATACAGGGGGGTTATCGCGTAACTCGATTCGAAAATAAAACTGTTCGAATTTGTATGCTTAAAATAATTTCTTTCGAATCGAGTTACGCGGTAACCCCCCAGAGCAGGATCTTGGAACCATGAATATTTGGTAGAAGCATGGCCACTCACGTCACCTGCTTCCACTAATGGCGGATTTTCCATAGGTATTGGGAAGTATTTGATGATCCTCAGATTTCTTCAAAAAAATAAAACCTCCGCGAATGACGATTTGGCTCGTAAGCTGACATGTTTAATAGTTTAAAATTTGTGATGCCGACACACATTTATTTCGACTAACACTTACCGCTAGAGCCATCTGTTGCAAACGGGTGAAGCAAAGTTGTACACCTAATAATAAAATATGACTTCGAGAAAAATTTCCCACGCTCTTTTCACAAAATTTTCAAACACATTTTGCAATAAAGCTTTGCCTATATCGTCAATACAGCGACGAATTTCATCCTTCAGAGCGCCAGTTGTTGTTTGTGGTTTGTTCGCTTAAAATTGGTCATATTTTCTCTGTGGTCATGTAAAAACCATGATCCAACGGCGTTAGAACCAAAAATGAGACGGCTCTTTGAAATCGCTCTCAAATTCGCCTATCCAGTATCAAAAGTACATAATACCCTAGACTGAATGTTTCGGTGGAGCCCGATTTTTTACATATTTAGAATTTCAAACTTACCAATATTTCTGGCAGTATTCAGATCATGATATGGTGGTCTACCAGGACTACTTTGTCTATTCAGATCGTTAGCACCGGCATATTGACGATGATCATGGGTACTACGGGCATAGTCGGCTTGTTGAGAGCCCATACCAACCGGTGGCAAAGGTCTACCAGCACTGAAATTAAAAATAACAAATTTAAGTAAATTGGGAAATTTTAAAGAAATTTCAATCAAAACTCACTTGGCATTTGGCACAGATTTGAGATCATCGGGAGCATTGGGCCCTAGACGGCCCAAATTTTGCATAGTCAGCTGTGAGGCGTTATAAGAATCATAACTCGAAACACTATCATAGCTAGAGCCATTCTGTTGTTGACCACCAGGTATTTTGGACTGTACAGCAGCATTCATGCGAGCCTGCCTGTCCAGAGAAGCATGATGACGTTCCATGGTGTCCCCAGAACTATTGGGATTAGAATTTCTCGAAATATACTCAGCCTGTACATCATCACTAACAATGGCCTTGCCGAAAAGCCTTTCCTGAGCCGAACGTCCCAAAGTGCCACCAGAACTATTCGAACGCGAAGGGGTATTTGTGGTATTGTTGGCCGGCGGAATAAGGTTGTTGGGAGAAACCGGTAAATCTCCAGGCTTAGATTGACGATCGATGCGTGGCGGCAAATCGGGAGCATTTATGCCATATAACGACTGGGGACGTGTAGAGGGTGTTGAGGGATCCGAATTCAATAAATTCGAATTTGAGGCATAGCCTCCAACATATTTCGATGTATCCATAGTTTGACGACGATTAGGTGGAGGTTGGGCACTATGATCGTATGGAATCTAGATATATAGAGTTAGGGTAAAGTGGTTAAATATTATTAGTAGGTAGGCAGCAAGATTAGAAACATTACTAGAAACCATGATATCTATGATGGGGGTTAGGCTGATAAAACATGCTCTGTAGTTTAGGAATGATATGTTGGTTTTGTTTTTCTGTTTTTAGATTTTTAAATTTATTAGGAGAGTCGAAGTCTTAGATTCGTTTACTAAAATTTTGGACTAGATTAAAGAAATTTTGTTGATATATTCTTTAATCTAGTACAAAACTAGATGTAATCGAGAGCACGACTTCGACACTCATAATAAAGGGTGTTGATTTTTGCCTCTTACCGTATATGGAGGTGGTAATCCTTCACCAATTATGTCTCTATCCCTATCCAAGTTATCCTGATTAGTGGCAATCGATGGATCTGAGCTCGACTTAACCAATTGTGGTAAATTGCCAAGAGATAATGATGTCGATGGACCAGGACTTAATTCCAAATCGGATTCTGGACTTGATGCATACGATAAACGATTTGAGGTCATTGGGAATAGGAAGTCATCGGATAAGGACTCAACAGGCTTTATGGTTTATTCATTAATATTTCAATCATTTTTTCGTTTGTTTATATGGTTGTCAAAAATTTCGGTATTTGTTGGAGGATTAAGGATTTAGGGATTTTTTTTGTTGGTAAGGAAAAGGGAAGGGGAAAAGTGTTTTCAAAGGAAAAAGCATTATTATTATAAAAAAAAAAAGAAAATTTCGAAAAAAGTAGCAACAAACGTAATGAACGGAAGGCAAAAGAAAACAAACAATAAAATTTATAATAAAAGCAAATAACGTAAGACAAACGTAAGTTAACGTAACGTAGAGGTGTATTTAAAACGTAAAGTAACGTAACGGAAAGGTGAGTTTTAAAAAAGTTTAACGTTTGATTGCGAAGCATAAAAATTTGTTTAAATTTTGATTTTTAAGATATAAATGGTAACAATCATTTATAAAATAATTCAGATAAGGACGGACACAGTTTTTTTTATTTTTTGGACAAATACATAAGGAATGGTTAGTTTTTTTGGTTTTTGATTATTTTTTTTTTATTAAAGGGATAATGATTTTTTTATTAATTTTATAAAGCAAGGAAATGACCATGATGTTGTGGATATTTGATGATGATGTTTTTTGATTGTTGTTGGTTTTTTTTGGAGTGTTTAAAAAATTTTTATATAAAAAAGAAAAAATATGAAACAAAAAACATTAAGTTAGCAACATTATAAAATTTTGGTTTTTGAGTTAAAAATTATTTCTATATAAATTTTTTTTCGATAAGTTAAAATGTGTTTTTTTAAGGGTTTAATAAAATGAGTTTTATTTTCATAATGAAGGTTTTTTGGGGGGTTTAAAACGTTTAACAATTACATAAACTACAGATACATGCATTATATTGTTAATATTATTTACATATAAAATATATTTGGAAAACTACAATAATTTGGCTTGGAAAACATTTATTTGGTTTGAAATTGAAGAGTCAGTTTTTTTTTCTAAATAACATGCAAGAAGTAATAATTTATTTAAAGATTATAAAAGTTTAAGAGTTAAAATCATTATTTTTATGGAATTATCAATTTAAGAGAAATTTAATTAAATTTTTAGGATTTTCAATTGATAATTTCTTAAAATGTTCCTATAAAATCTAATAAATATTCTTCATTACGTAGCTAACTCTCCCCTTCTAATTTTAAAGTAAGTTTTTATAATCTGGCAACTTTTAAAACATATGGGAGCCAGGGATGGAAAATGCCTTTCCTGATTTTGTACCCAATATAAAAACAAAATGTATTATTAATGCAAGGCACAAACAAATTATATATTGAGATTGTACTGAAGTTGTATTGCCTGTACGCAAAAAGCACAACTCGATTACATTTAGAGTTTATGGCCTGCATTAGACTATTAGGCTTCCATTTTAATATTTATTAAAAATAGAAACATGTCTCATTTGACAGGTATCAAATTCGAAAAGGCAATTTTATCTTTCAATTTTAAGCAAAACAAGTATGAGAGTACCATAGTTCGTCAAGACTACAAAAGGACTAAATATATAGATTGATGCGATCGATTGGCTATTCTTAATTTCAACTATGGACACTGTCCTCCCCTTGGTATCACTTGGAGAACAACGCTAACACCAGTTAATATACGAGTAGTGAGCTAACATATATCGTGATTTCTCCCATAACACCGATACAAAATATGTTTTAGTTCATTGGGCTAGTAACCCACTCCTGAAAAAAAAACAATTACTATGAAAAAGCTAAAACTAGAATGTTAGAAGAAGACGTCCGAAACTTTGATGGCATGACCAATTAGTGGAAAATCTTTCAAAGCTTTACCTAAGAAATTGGAGAATATGAGCACAAGATCGGAGTGCATAGGTTTTAAAAATATTGTTGGCCTTTAACCTTAACAGGTTGTAAATACAGGCTATACAAGTAAGTAAAGTACACCTTACACTTAGGTTCAAAGAACTATTTGATAAAATGTGGATATATATACCCTTTTTTTATTTGTACTTCAAATTGTATCAAGTAGATAGCGGCAATACTACGGCGCCAACAAGGTTTAAAATGAACTAAAAGTACCGAAAGTACAATTGTACCATGTTTGCCATCCCTAATGGGGAATGAGAATTGTTTTCCAATGATAAAAATTGCTTTAAAATGAGTGCCGATCTCTAAAAAAGTATTAAATATTAGGTGAACAATTTTGCTTTCGCCCTTTTTTCCCCCCAATATTCGAGGCTTAATTGTCAGAAACTGATTGTACATTTATGATTCAAAGTATTGTCCATCGCTGGCCATCAATTTCTCCCATCTTTCGGGCAGCGTACGTATCCCGCATTCAAAAAACTGGTCATCATGCATAGCTATCCACGAATAGATCTAAATTTGTAATTCTTCATAAGACAGGAAGAGCTGGTGTGCAAGGACATGTGCCATTGATCGAAACAGGTGATAATCTGTAGGGATTAACATCTGTAGACGTTGGTTGACCACTTTCGCAACATGGGGTCGAGGATTGTCATGCTATAACTTCAGTTTATCATGTCTCTCGTTGATCAAGCAAATGAAGAGTTTTTGTATAAAGTCCATGTCAAAAGAGCAACCGAAATTCATCGAAACTTGGTGAAAAGCAATAGCGCCAATTATAATCATACATCTTTTGAAGCGATCCACGAAAAGATCTAAATTTTAACTTCTTCATTGATCGAAACTACTGATAGTCCGAGTAATAAGAAGTGTTAGTCCCATGAAGCAACGTCAGGAGAATACGGCGGCATGGGTAGGACTTTCTATTTCAATGTTTCCAAGTATGTCTTGACCACTTTCGCAACACGCGGTCGAACATTGTTATACTGTAAAATACTTTATCACGTTACTCTTGATCAAAATAATGAATGTTTTTGCGTCAAGTCGAAACAGGTGATAGTCCGAGGAAGCAATGTCTGAAGAAAACGGCAGGTATGTATGGACTACCCATTTCAACATCTGAAAGTATGACATGACCACTTTCGCAATATGAGGTCGAGCATTGTAATGTTGTTAAATCACTTCATGTCTCTCGTTGTATTCCGGAAGTATGTCTTTCAATGCTATGCTCAAAAGCTTTAATTGCGTTCGATAATGATCGTCTGTGATCGTTTTAATGACCTTGAAACTTTGAATATTCGATTTGGACGTCGAAGTGAAAACATGGTTAATATATTCTCATGATTTTCTGCGCTTAAGATTATCGTAATGAACCAATTTTGTCTGCGATTCAGAAATCTTCGCCTTACAAGCAGCTTTTCAAGCAAACAAACCCCGTTCAACATTTCTCGACTTCAACTCGTACGGTACCCACTTTCCTTGCTTCTGAATCATTCTCGTGTCTTTTAGGAGTTTAGAAATTTCTTGTTGCGTCACTTTCTTGATCAAGTAATGCTTCCAATTCTGCAACTTTGAAGAACTTCTTCCACTTCTCCAACGCTACGCCGGTCTTCGACGTCAAAATAACCGTTCTGGAAGCGTTAAAGCCACTCACGACACTTTCTTTCACTTATAGCGGCTTCATCATAGGTATTTGACATTCGATTAGCCTTAGTCGTAGATTTTTTCATGTTAAAGCAGAAAATCAAAACCTACCGCAAATAATGAGAATTTGGCTGACATGTTTAATCTAGAATAACTTTATGATGCAGACACAAATCGTCTAATATTTCGATGACGTTATGTTTAGAAATACCCAACCTATTATTTCCTGTACCACTTACCGCTACAGCCATCTATTGCACAACGGCGGAAGCAATGTTGTACACCTCATACTTCAGCTGATCTCCCTACTATTTCATCACCAATATTCGACCAAAAATGGAAAAAACAACTTTCAAGAATGGATAGGTGTAGGAAGTTTGATAGTGCTTATCGATGACACTAGGGTATCTAACTATATTGCACTCTAAAGTTGCAAAATTCCAACTTTCTTAGCGTTTTGTTCGTTTGTCGACTGAACTTTACCCAAATCAAATAAAACTCTGAAGAAAAGACGGCCACAGGTCAAGTCGTCGACCAAGAGCAAGAGAGGGTGAAAATACTTTTCGATGACACTAGGATATCTCACTCTAAGCACTATCGCAATATGGTTCACACTGCTCCATCATAAGAACTTTGGATTGTGCTCTATAGTTGCTGATATTTGAAGTTTGTTATGCATATCTATACAGCTATAGCCCGTAAGCCGACTTTACTTGACGCATGTTAGTCACAAAATATGAAAAATTCAAAATATGAAAATTTAAACCCGCTTCCATGACACAACACAATTCATACCATAAGAAGGACTCACCCCCTATGAGCTCCAAAAATAAAAATACCATTCAACATATGTTGCTTAAACTGCCTCTTAAATGGTAAAGAGGTAAATATTTTAAAATCTGGCAACTTCTTTTTGCTATAGAAGAGAAATTATTCACAATAGCAGTGTTTGTTCGTATTAGAGACAGAAAGAGGGGAAAAATTACGATATTCATCAAATTTCGAAATGGAACTAAAAGAACTAAAAAAAATTTCTATATAAAACTTAATATTAAATAATGATTTCAACTCTTTTCTTTTGTTTCTTTTTACAAATCATCTAACATAAATTTTTCAAATTTTATTTACTTAAATATCTCTCATGCAATATATTTTTCATTATGATGACTTTGACTATGATTATTATGATGATTGTTGCCATTATTATTGCTGTTGCCGTTACTATTTAAAATATTCGAATTACTAGAACTGTGATGCATTAAATTCTGACTGCTACGTTTTATATAGCCACTAGAATGTTTTCTAGCTGCAGGTATGGGATTTCTATTATTATTATTATTGTGAATTGAATTTTGCTGAAGATGATCGATGCTGCCGCTGTTATAGCTTAAATTGAGATTTTCATCAACTAAAGTGCCGGCGCTACTGCTATTGCCGTTATTGGTGCAATTTAACAAATCATTTGATGAATGCGAATTGAATAGTAATGAATTGCCCAGGATTAAATCATCCAAATTTTTTCGGGTAGTTTCCAAAACATTATCTAAGCTACCATTAAATGAGGATAATTTATGACTGACACTGCTACCGGACAACTGCTGCTGACGTGGTAGGGGATGCTTATGTTGTTGATGAGAGTGAGACTGAGACTGACGTTGAGGAGATGACTGATGATGATGTTGTCTCATATTACCCATATCAGCAATTGTTGTGGGTAGAGAGTCAGATTCGTTTTTATTATCATTTAAAAGATTTAAATTTGAATCAAATACTGCAGATTTCTGTGCCAATTCATGATAATAATAGGCAGTGGTACGCGGCTCTATTGAAGTGGCCCTACTGCCGCCATAACGTGAAGAACCCAACGGACCACTGCCCATATTATTACCATAGGAATTCAAGCCTAAACCTCCTCCTACAGAACCTGAAACACTATTACCACCACCCGGACCACCTCCTAAACTAACTCCCGTATTGCTCGATTTAGAGGTTAAATTCGACAGAGTTGAGGAGGCCAAAGTGGTGCTAGCTGTCAGATTGGAAATGTTATCGGCTTTATTGGTACCTTTTGAAGAATTACTTCTAAAACTGGTCATCATTATATTGGGCTGGGAGCCCCGATAATGAGACTCAGTATTATCGTTAAGTAATAGCTCATCACTAGTGGCCATATCCGGAGATAGGGGCTGCGTATTGGGTAGACCATTGGGCATAGAGGAGGCTGGCTTGATTAGAGGTATCATTTCATATGATGTTAAACGTTTTGGCAATTCATTACTATTACCGCTACTATTACTATTGGTTACCCGGACCTCTGGCGGTCTGGGCGGTATCAAATCATTGCAATCATCAAGATCAATGTCTTCATTGCAAATGGACTGCGCTAAAGAAAATGAATTGCGTCGCCTTAAAGCATTATGCGGATTATTGTTATAGCTAGCAGCATTATAACGCGGCACTGAGGACGACATGGGTCGACAACAGGATAACTGACAAGGCTGTGCTATATAGGGTGGGAATAACATTTCGGTTGGGGAATCGGGTAACTGTTTTTTTAAAGTTGTCATATTGATATTGTTTAGATACAAAAAAAGAAGGAAAAGATTTTGAAAAATAAAATTATTAATTAAATTAAAATTGTTTTAAAAATAAATTTAATCAGTAAATTTAAAAGATTTTAAACTAAAAATCCTAGAATCCTCTGCTTTCCAGACAAAATTTGAACTTCTTGAATTAACTCCTTGAACTAACTTACTAAATTGCATTTCTAATAATCATTTAATTCAAAATTGTATAGCTCAACTTCACTAAGTGGATTCACGAGCCGTGATATCATGTCATAAAGTAGTATTGTTTCTTAATTAAAAAAAAAAAAAACTTTAATTTAGAAATTTTTTGTTTAAACTTCAAGTTATATTAAAAACATTTTTAGACTAGAATTCTTTTATGACGACAAAACATGGTATCACATCTTATGAACTCCCTAAATGTTTTGGTATTAACTTAAATTCTTAGTAATTCACAATATTTATAATTTACAATAAAATTACTATCTTTTCTGTTAAACATATTATTGTGATGGTTAATTTGTTTAAAAGTTTTATGTTATTTTTTTTAAATTTTGTTTTACATTAACAAAAACCTATACCTTATTATTAATTATTTTATCTAATTAAATTAATTTACTACATTTAATCACGTTTTATATTTTTGTACAACATCAATATTAGATCTGTTCCCGTACTTAAACGAAACTACCAAAAATAGTTCAGAAAACATTCTCCAATTCTAAACTCTTAATAACTTTTCAATAGAAATCTAAGAGATATACATAGTTTTCTAGAGAAAAGTTGGCGATCCCAATAGTTTTCTATAGAAAAGTTGGCGATCGCTAGAGTTTTCTATAGAAAAGTTGGCGATCGCTAGAGTTTTCTATAGAAAAGTTGGCGATCGCTAGAGTTTTCTATAGAAAAGTTGGCGATCGCTAGAGTTTTCTATAGAAAAGTTGGCAATCGCTAGAGTTTTCTATAGAAAAGTTGGCGATCGCTAGAGTTTTCTATAGAAAAGTTGGCGATCGCTAAAGTTTTTTATAGAAAAGTTGGCGATCGCTTTAGTTTGCTATAGAAAAGTTGGCGATCGCTTTAGTTTTCTATAAAAGTTGGCGATCGCTTTAGTTTTCTATAGAAAAGTTGGCGATCGCTTTAGTTTTCTATAGAAAAGTTTGCGATCGCTTTAGTTTTCTATAGAAAAGGTGGCGATCGCTAGTTTTTCTTTAGAAAACTATTGCGAATTTGAAAAGCGATCGCTAACTTTTCTAAAGAAAACTATAGCGATCGCTAACTTTTCTAAGGAAAACTATAGCTATCGCTAACTTTTCTAAAGAAAACTATAGCGATCGCTGACTTTTCTAAAGAAAACTATAGCGATCGCTAACTTTTCTAAAGAAAACTATAGCGATCGCTAACTTTTCTAAAGAAAACTATAGCGATCGCTGACTTTTCTAAAGAAAACTATAGCGATCGCTAACTTTTCTAAAGAAAACTATAGCGATCGCTAACTTTTCTAAGGAAAACTATAGCTATCGCTAACTTTACTAAAGAAAACTATAGCGATCGGTAACTTTTCAAAAGAAAACTATAGCGATCGTTAACTTTTCTAAAGAACTATAGTTTTCGATAGCTAATCGCTAACTTTTCTAAAGTAAACTATAGCGATCGCTAACTTTTTTAAAGAAAAATATAGCGATCGCCAACTTTTCTATAGAAAACTAAAGCGATCGCTAACTTTTCTATAGAAAACTAAAGCGATCGCCAACTTTTTATAGAAAACTAAAGCGATCGCCAACTTTTCTATAGAAAACTAAAGCGATCGCCAACTTTTCTATAGAAAACTAAAGCGATCGGCAACTTTTCTATAGAAAACTATAGCGATCGCCAACTTTTTCATAAAAAACTAAAGCGATCGCCAACTTTTCTATAGAAAACTAAAGCGATCGCCAACTTTTCTATAGAAAACTATTGGGATCGCCAACTTTTCTCTAGAAAACTATTGAGATTGCCAACTTTTCTAAAGAAAAATTTCTATAGATGAAAAACTCTTTTGGGCTAAGTTTTGGGTAGTTTCTTTCTTTTTAAAGTTCAGGAACACAATTTATTTTTTTAACATGCCAAAATATTTATAAGAAAGCAAAATCTTTAAAATAAACCCTTCACCATTTATTAAATTAATAAAATACTACATTTATCAATATCTCTAAGTTAATAAAAAACTAATTGCAATTCCCACTTTTACCCCCAAAGTCAGCCCTTCAACTTACCTTAGTTTCTGACATCCAAACAGCACCACTTTGTTGCAAATCAATAGCATCACGCAATTTGCGATACCAACTCTCCTCATCGTTCAACACTATCTGTGTACTAAAGATGTGAGACCAGACACGTTCCAATTTCTGACATTGCTCCAACAGCTTCTTCGAACTCTTATGGGCCGACTTAGGCATACCCTGTCTTAGCTGTTTAATGACATGTTTACTATCCGTCTTCGAGAACAGAACTATAGGATAAAATTGAGCATAGTTAAGACGATCTACTGCATTGGGTGTTATATCCAGTAGGGCATGTTTGCCACGATCCATTATATCGCGTATATTCGAGAGGCGTACAATGCGACATTTGGAATTGGCTGTTTTGTCATCGTCCTGCAAGGGCGTGGAGAATTTATCGGGATAGTCCTTGGCCAGTTTTTCGCGAGCCAAATCGGAAATGGGTCCAAAGATAACTACGGGACGTACAAAACCTGGATGTCTTAAAACAACGCGTTCATAGGCTGGAAATTTGGAAATACTATCAGAGAATACCACATCATCCCAGTTTTCACGTGATAAGCTCTTGGAGCGACGGTGTGTAGATCTGGTTGGAAAAGAATAAAATAAAAATTTGGTCTAAATTCATTATATATCACTTATTTGTAAAACTTACCTTCTTCTTCTGAAAAAGTTTCCTCTCGATTCATTGGCATTCATCTCTTTTTTGGTAGCATTAAATTGAGCCGTTGCCAATTCCTCTGCCCTCGCCTTATTCGGTATGACACCCCTTTGCATTTCCTGATGGCCACGCCCT
Source organism: Stomorhina lunata (assembly GCA_933228675.1). Taxonomy (NCBI): domain Eukaryota; kingdom Metazoa; phylum Arthropoda; class Insecta; order Diptera; family Rhiniidae; genus Stomorhina; species Stomorhina lunata. The sequence continues at coordinate 25,599,361 of OW121740.1, forward strand.
ATTTTCAAAACCTGCCAAGATCCCACCACGCCATTGTGTAGAGTATCGATTACACGAAAAACATCACCAGCTTTAAAAGCCATTTCACCTTTAGAAGGATTATCGCAATGGAAATGAGTCTTAATATGGAATGAGTCCCCACGCTGATTGTTCACCACCTCATCATATTCTTCCTTACAATATTGGACAATTAAATCTATACGATCTTGAAGGGAAAGTAGGAATAAGACAGCTTCTTCTCGGGTAACACCATGCATATCCATATCGTTGACTTTCAAGATCTTGTCGCCGGGAGTAAGACCCTGCAGAGAAGCGGGAGAGCCGGGTTGTACAGCAGTTACAAAGATACCAGCTTCATTGCCGCCCGTTAAACGTATGCCTACACTGCCTTCTTTTTGGAATGATATGAATCTAGGTTCAGCCGATTGGCGTGATCGGGTTAAGGGATCTTCTTCGTAGAGTTGTCGCCTAGAACTATAGAAATCTTCTCCATTATTAGTACCCCTGGGTGGTGGTGGTCTTGGTGGCTCATCTATACGAGAACGTGGTGTAGAGCCATTGGGTGGCGTTACAGGTCTATCCAGCTGCTGTAAAGATACACCCTCCATTATGGGACCTCTGGAACGACCGCGTGGTGTTAAATTACTTTTTTCATCATTCAAACCATTGGGAGGACCATTATTGGAAGATCTGGTCGGTGGCTGAACATAAAGATTTTGTGACGAATATGTAGCACCACCATTCAAATAGGGATCATCCAAATTATTACTACAGTTCGATATCTGAGGCTGATGGGTACCATAGATATTTTGAGCCTGAGCATTGGAATTATTCAATTGATTCACAATCGTATTCGGCTGATTGGTAATATCACGCAAAACCACCAAATTCAAGCGTTCCTTACAGCCATCAATGATCTTTTTGGCCTCCTTCAAACTCATAGTATCGGCACAATTTGTATTGTGTATGCGGGTAATAACATCACCCTCCTGCAAACTGTAACCATTAGCGGCCAATTGATCGCGAGCTTTGCTCGAGATCTCCTTGATGAACAGACGACATCCCAGGACTATGCCATAATCATCTTTTTTACTATTTTTTGTGAGTGTTACCTTAATGGGTGGTTGACCCGGCTGGCCATTCTGTTGGATCAGCGAGGAATTTAGGGAATTTGGTTGACTCATTGTATTCTGATTGGTGGGATTCGTCACCACCATGGCTGAACCGTTTGTATTTGGCAAAGAGTTGAGACCGACATTACTCATGCTGTGCGAGTGTTGATGTTGATTGTTGGGCACCACTGGGTTAATAAGGGGTACCCGTCGTTTTACGACTAAAGTAACTGTATTTCCACTGTCACGCAGAACTTGAACAGCGGTAGCGTATTCGACATTCTCGAGTGAGACACCGTTGACGGAGATAATGCGATCGTTGACTCTGTAAGAAAAGGTAAGTGGAAACAGATTGAGATTAGTATTATATTTAATAGATAAAATCGAAATTAAAACGATCGACAAGGCTAACTTTAAACTAAACCGATCGCCAACTTTTTGATCGTCTACTTTTTTCTTACAAACTAAGGCGATCACCAACTCTTCTAAAGAAAACTAAAGCGATCGCCAACTTTCTGCTTGAAATTCAGTTGAAAATCTATTATGAGAACAACTCCGAGGCTTGATTTATGATTGTATTTGAAATACTTATGTTGCAAGATCAGCTGTAACAGATTTTCTTTAAAATTCGTTTTGAAATCTGGTTAGATTCAGTTCTACCTAAGTTTAGATTAAAATTTAAATCAATTTTAGTTTGATATTTAGGGTATTATATGTTTGGTGTTGACCGACTATATGAGCTTGTCTAACTTATCGCCAGCACATGTTACAAATATGTACATTTTTCTACACTATAATTAGGGGTTAATTGCTTTTGTATCTTCAGCTGCACAAGCGTAAACTAATTCTAAAATTTTTCTGTTTAAGTTAAACCATTTATTTACTTCCGCTCTAACAATTCTGTGAAAATGTGATGCATTCAAGGGAAAAAGGAGTCATTAGGAAGGCAGGTATTCGAAGCAGACTATACTAACAACAAATGTTGAAGATCATAACAAGGGACGGAAATTTAAAATGGAATTTAAAAGTGTTTTAGAACATAGAAATAAATGGATTCAAAAGGGAATTACAAAAAAGTAACAACAATTAGAAAATTATTGTATGTATGCGATATCACTTTCAAAGTGATTATAACTTTCAGTTATAAGTCTTAGGCGATCGCTCACTTTTCGACAGAAACTAAAGAGATCGCTTACTTTTCTATAGAAAACTAAAGCGATCGCTTACTTTTCTATAAAAAACTAAAGCGATCGCTCACTATTCTAAAATAAACTAAAGCGATCGCCAACTTTTCTATAGAAAACTAAAGCGATCGCTCACTTTTCTATAGACAACTAAAGCGATCGTTCACTTTTTTATAGAAAACTAAAGCGATCGCTCACTTTTTTATAGAAAACTAAAACGATCGCTTACTTTTCTAAAGAAACTAAAGCGATCGCTTACTTTTCTATAGAAAACTAAACGATCGCTTACTTTTCTATAAAAAACTAAAGCGATAGCTTACTTTTCTATAGAAAACTAAAGCGATCGCTCACTTTTCTATTAAAAACTTGAGTGATCGCTTATTTTTCTATAGAAAACTAAAGCGATCGCTCACGTTTCCATAGAAAACTATAGAAAACTAAGGCGATCGCCTACTTTTCGGTAGAAAAATAAGGCGATTGCTCACTTTTCGACAGAAACTAAAGAGATCGCTTACTTTTCTATAGAAAACTAAAGCGATCGCTTACTTTTCTATAAAAAACTAAAGCGATCGCTCACTATTCTAAAATAAACTAAAGCGATCGCCAACTTTTCTATAGAAAACTAAAGCTATCGCTTACTTTTCTATAGAAAACTAAAGCGATCGTTCACTTTTCTATAGAAAACTAAAGCGATCGCTCACTTTTTTATAGAAAACTAAAGCGATCGCTTACTTTTCTTTAGAAACTAAAGCGATCGCTTACTTTTCTATAGAAAACTAAAGCGATCGCTTACTTTTCTATAGAAAACTAAAGCGATCGCTTACTTTTCTATAGAAAACTAAAGCGATCGCTTACTTTTCTATAGAAAACTAAAGCGATCGCTTACTTTTCTATAGAAAACTAAAGCGATCGCTTACTTTTCTATAGAAAACTAAAGCGATCGCTTACTTTTCTATAGAAAACTAAACGATCGCTTACTTTTTTATAGAAAACTAAAGCGATCGCTCACTTTTCTATAGAAAACTGAAGCGATAGCTCACTTTTCTATTAAAAACTTGAGTGATCGCTTATTTTTCTATAGAAAACTAAAGCGATCGCTCACGTTTCCATAGAAAACTATAGAAAACTAAGGCGATCGCCTACTTTTCGGTAGAAAACTAAGGCGATTGTCTACTTTTCTATGGAAAACTAAGGCGATCACCTACTTTTCTGTAGAAAACTAGTAAGCGATCGCTTTAGTTTTCTATAGAAATCTAAAGCGATCGCTCACTTTTTCTATAGAAAAATAAAGCGATCGCTCACTTTTTCACAGAAAACTAAATCGTTCGCTCACTTTTCTATAGAAAACTAAAGCGATCGCTCACTTTTTTATTGAAAACTAAAGCGATCGCTCACTTTTCTATAGAAAACTAAAGCTATCGCTCACTTTTCTTTAGAAAACTGAAACTAGTCCCAAAATGTTCAATCTCAAAGATTTAAATCTTTCAAATTTTTTCTATACCACTTATTCTTTCCAATTTTGTTAATCTATTATAAATCTAATTATTTGATATCACCACTCCAATATCAAAGATCGATTTCTACTTTATTGTACAAAGATCATTATAAAATAATGAACACAAATTGTTTATAAATATTGCATTACAAGACACTTTTCAAAGATAATTATACCGAAAAGCTGTTGAAGAATGTGGGTAAATCATGTTTTTAAAAAGTCCAAGTTACTCATGTATAGAAATAAAGAATTAACGATCATTTGTCCTCTATTTACGAGCATATCTCATTGTCACTAAAGTGTAACTGATCTCATTATTTTGGTTAATTAACAAAATCTATAAGGGCATGAAATGTATCTTCATTTCTTCTGTTCCATTTTTTTATTAACTCAAATACTCGGTCTTTAGAAATTTTATATTGTTAAAAGAATTTGAAAGTACTGAATTGAGAATTACAAAAAAATGTTGTTTATTTAATTTACGATCGTGTGTTACACATGTGTGCACATTGTAAAAATGTTTGTTTTTATAAAAGTGTACTAAAAACGTGTTTTTTATGAGTGTAATTTCAAAAATTAGTATAAAGTGTCGATAAAATTTGTATTTTTTTTGATACGTTCCTCAAATACGGAATTAGTTAAAAACGAAGGAGACAAGAGGAATTCACAAAAAAAAAATAAACAATTATGTATAACTACCTGTAAATGATCTTGTATGTGCAATAAATAATTGGGAATAATATGTTCTAAAAATGTTTGGATTAAGGTCAGCAATTGACTTTTCTGTAGAAAAGTTGGCGATCGCTATAGTTTTCTATAGAAAAGTTGGCGATCGCCAAATTTTCTATAGAAAACTATAGCGATCGCCAAGTTTTCTATAGGAAACTAAAGCGATCTCCAACTTTTCTATAGAAAACTAAAGCGATCTCCAACTTTTCTAGAGAAAACTATAGCGATCGCCAACTTTTCTATAGAAAACTATAGCGATCGCCAACTTTTCTATAGAAAACTATAGCGATCGCCAACTTTTCTATAGAAAACTATAGCGATCCCCAACTTTTCTATAGAAAACTATAGCGATCTCCGACTTTTCTAGAGAAAACTATAGCGATCGCCAACTTTTCTATAAAAAACTATAGCGATCGCCAACTTTTCTATAGAAAACTATAGCGATCGCCAACTTTTCTATAGAAAACTATAGCGATCGCCAACTTTTCTATAGAAAACTATAGCGATCGCCAACTTTTCTATAGAAAACTATAGCGATCGCCAACTTTTCTATAGAAAACTATAGCGATCGCCAACTTTTCTATAGAAAACTGTAGCGATCGCAAACTTTTCTATAGAAAACTATAGCGATCGCCAACTTTTCTATAGAAAACTATAGCGATCGCCAACTTTTCTATAGAAAACTATAGCGATATAGAAAAGTTGGCGATCGCTATAGTTTTCTATAGAAAAGTTGGTGATCGCTACAGTTTTTTTTATAGAAAAGCTGGCGATCACTATAGTTTTCTATGGAAAAGTTGGCGATCACTATAGTTTTCTATGGAAAAGTTGGCGATCGCTATAGTTTTCTATAGAAAAGTTGGCGATCGCTATAGTTTTCTATAGAAAAGTTGGCGATCGCTATAGTTTTCTATAGAAAGGTTGGCGATCGCTATAGTTTTCTATAGAAAAGTTGGCGATCGCTACAGTTTTCTATAGAAAAGTTGGCGATCGCTACAGTTTTCTATAGAAAAGTTGGCGATCGCTATAGTTTTCTATAGAAAAGTTTGCGATCGCTACAGTTTTCTATAGAAAAGTTGGCGATCGCTATAGTTTTCTATAGAAAAGTTGGCGATCGCTATAGTTTTCTATAGAAAAGTTGGCGATCGCTATAGTTTTCTATAGAAAAGTTGGCGATCGCTATAGTTTTCTATAGAAAAGTTGGCGATCGCTATAGTTTTCTATAGAAAAGTTGGCGATCGCTATAGTTTTTTATAGAAAAGTTGGCGATCGCTATAGTTTTCTCTAGAAAAGTCGGAGATCGCTATAGTTTTCTATAGAAAGGTTGGGGATCGCCAAATTTTCTATAGAAAACTATAGCGATCGCCAAGTTTTCTATAGGAAACTAAAGCGATCTCCAACTTTTCTATAGAAAACTAAAGCGATCTCCAACTTTTCTAGAGAAAACTATAGCGATCGCCAACTTTTCTATAGAAAACTATAGCGATCGCCAACTTTTCTATAGAAAACTATAGCGATCGCCAACTTTTCTATAGAAAACTATAGCGATCGCCAACTTTTCTATAGAAAACTATAGCGATCGCCAACTTTTCTATAGAAAACTATAGCGATCGCCAACTTTTCTATAGAAAACTATAGCGATCGCCAACTTTTCTGTAGAAAACTATAGCGATCGCCAACTTTTCTATAGAAAACTATAGCGATCGACAACTTTTCTATAGAAAACTATAGCGATCGCCAACTTTTCTATAGAAAACTTTAGCGATTGCCAACTTTTCGATAGAAAACTGTCAACTTTTGTATTTACTAAAAGCGAAAATATATCACAAATCGAAAATTTGTGACTCTAAATTCAAAGTAGCTCTGAACTGAACTGAGGCTTATATATAATGAATATAAATTTATGAGATTTCGGAAAAGATTGTAACTTTAGGAGGAGAGTTCGATTTTTATCGAATGACAAAATTTGAGCAATTTCGATATGCATTTTATTTCGCTTCTAGCTTAGTTTGAGCTTCGGTTTTTTATTTGATTCGAAATTTAGTTTCAGTTTTTGAATTATAATTGTAGCGGTATTAAAGCTAGAGGGAGATACTATTATGCATTTTTCATAGAAAGTCTATTGACCTGAAGCCTAGTTTGGTCATTCACCAAAATGTGAGTTAAAAAAACACAATGGAACCCCAAATTCTTTGAATGTAAATGCATTCCCTTACCACATATGGGTTCGAAATTATCTTTTTCTTTACTTTTATTCTCTGTATTATTCAAAAAAATTATAATAGTTTTTTTTTATTTTATAAACTAAACAAAAAAATCTTATCTTAAAAAGACTAGAGAAAAAAAATGGTGAAAAATATAATAAATTTCAAATCTCTGGCATGAACGACTGACTGAGACTACCTTAAACAAACATTTGTAAAGAAAGTAATTTCGAGATAAGGAAAAGCCCTAAAAGAACTAAATTTATACAGCAGAAACTAAAAACATATTTACTTTAAAAAGAATTTCCTGTATGTATGAATAAAAATCCGACTTTAAAAAAAATGTATGGGGAAAATTCGAAAACAAAACTCTAAAAATTAAACAAACATTTGAGTGAATAATTTACTAATTTCTTCATGAAAAAACACTTGAATTGTCTTAAAAAAAACTAAGAAATTTCAATAAATATTCATGAAGTCATTATTAAAAACCCATAAATTGTAAAGAATTTTTATTGGTTTTTTCGAAGGTTACAAAACATGTGTCTTTTGTTTGAGTCATAGAAAAGTTCTTGGAAATTTAATTTGAATTCGAATACTTACTGCAAACGATCTTCGGCTGGGCCGCCTTTTAAAACATCCGATACCGCTATAGAAGGATCACCATTGGCAAAGTGAGGATTATCACGGCCACCGGAAACAGCTATACCAAAGCCATAACCTGGTACTCGGGTTACCGATACTGTATGATATTCCCATGTTGTACGATCACCCTGTAATAAAAATAAAGAGGAAAAGGAAATTGTAGTAAAAAAATATTAAAACAAGCAAACAATTTTTAAAAACTTTAAAAGGAAAAATATAATAAAATTCTTTAAAATAAATTATTGGAGATTTTCAAATAAACTTTTTCAATTTTATAATAATTATGTTAATATTTATTTCTTTAAAACACATAAATTTATTTTATTTCATATAAACAAATTTAATTTGTTCTACACAAAAAAAAAAAAAAATGACCGGAAATGCATTTAAACTTCACTTATCTTGATCATGGCCCTTCGTTTACGCCAGCGGCCTTTGAGGTTTACACTTGTCAAATCATGTGTAACGCTTAGATTTTATGTTTGGGATTTTTGTTTTATTTTTTTTAAATATTTATTTTATTTAAACAGGAAATTTATTTATATGTTTCTTTATTCTCTTTATTTCAATATTAGAGGAAGTTGTTTTCAAAAAATTAATGACATCTTTTCAATCCAAACTTATTTGAATAATTTATTCATAAATTATGTTTGTAAAGACCCACCTGTTTGTCAATAAAAAAAACCTATGACCTTCCGTTTTGAGAAAATGTCAAACCAATGTCACTTTAGTGCATTTGAAAATCAATATAAGTCAACTTTTCTAAAGAAAACTTTCGCGATCGCCAACTTTAAAAAAAAAAACTTTAGCGATCGTCAACTTTTCTAAAAAAAACTAATGATCGCCAATATTTCTAAACGAAACTATAGTGATCGCCAACATTTTAAAGAAAACTATAGTGATCGCCAACATTATTAAAGAAAACTATAACTTTTCTAAAGAAAACTATAGCAATAGCCAACTTTTCTAAAGAAAACTATAGCGATCGATTACTTTTCTAAAGAAAACTATAGCGATCGTCAACTTTTCTAAAGAAAACTATAGCGATCGCCAACATTTCTAAAGAAAACTATAGCAATCGCCAACTTTTCTATAGAAAACTATAGCGATTGTCAACTTTTCTATAGAAAACTATAGCGATAGCCAACTTTTTTAAAGAAAACTATAGCGATCGCCACCTTTTCTAAAGAAAACTAAAGCGATCGCCAACTTTTCTATGGAAAACTATAGCGATCGCCAACTTTTCTAAAGAAAACAATAGCGATCGCCAACTTTTCTAAAGAAAACTATAACGAATACTAACTTTTCTATGGAAAACTATAGCGATCGCCAACTTTTCTAAAGAAAACTATAACGAATACTAACTTTTCTATAGAAAACTAAAGCAATCGCCAAATTTTCTAAAGAAAACTATAGCGATCGCCACCTTTTCTAAAGAAAACTAAAGCGATCGCCAACTTTTCTATGGAAAACTATAGCGATTGCCAACTTTTCTAAAGAAAACTATAGCGATCGGCAACTTTTCTAAAGAAAACTATAACGAATACTAACTTTTCTATAGAAAACTAAAGCAATCGCCAAATTTTCTAAAGAAAACTATAGCGATCGCCAATTTTTCTATAGAAAACTATAGCGATCGCCAACTTTTCCATAGAAAACTATAGCAATCGCCAACTTTTCTATAGAAAACTAAAGCAATCGCCAAATTTTCTAAAGAAAACTATAGCGATCGCCAAATTTTCTAAAGAAAACTATAGCGATCGCCAGCTTTTCTAAAGAAAACTACAGCGATCGCCAACTTTTCTATAGAAAACTATAGCGATCGCCAACTTTTCTATAGAAAACTATAGCGATCGCCAACTTTTCTGTAGAAAACTATAGCGATCGCCAACTTTTCTAAAGAAAACTATAGCGATCGCCAACTTTTCTATAGAAAACTAAAGCAATCGCCAAATATTCTAAAAAAACTATAGCGATCGCCAAATTTTCTAAAGAAAACTTTGCGATCGCCAGCTTTTCTAAAGAAAACTACAGCGATCGCCAACTTTTCTATAGAAAACTTTTCTAAAAAAAACTATAGCGATCGCCATCTTTTCTATAGAAAATTATTGCGCTCGCCAACTTTTCTATAGAAAACTATAGATATCACCAATTTGTATATAGAAAACTATAGCGATCTCCAACATTTCTAAAGAAAACTACAGCGATCTTTAAATTTTCTGCGATCGTTTCAATTTATATATAAACAAATAAATGCATATTTAACTGTTTTACACTACAAAAGGTTTAATATTTACATTTAACTTTAAAAATATTATATGTAGGCGTTTCTGTTATATGACCTACCTTTTCCTGTTAAAATTCATTCAAAAACACTTTTTCTTATCTTTCAAATCTTGTATTCAAATTCCATTTGTAACTGATTTTAATGTGAATATAATCAGGCGTCTAAATTTTGTGTTGACATCAAAAAACATTTTAATTAAAAATTTTTGTTTAAAATTCTTTAAAAAAAATTTGAATTAATATTTAATATTCATAAATTTATCTTTTTTTCCACAGATAACAAATAAACTGAAAAATTTAGACAATGTTGATATGCATTTGAAAAATTCAAATAAATTTGTATGTTAAACAAATAGAGTTTGTTTAACATGTGAGACCAGGCACAGTGGTTCGATACTTCTAAACAAATGAAGCGATTTTAATACGTTTTACCAACAGTGGCTGTCGGCAACTTTTATAGAAAACTAAAGAGATTGCCAATTTTTCTTTAGAATCTTAAAGTGATCGCCAACATTTTCTTAGAAAATTATAGAGACCGCCAAAATTTTATAGTGACTATAGTGATCGCTCACTTTGTAGCGATCACTCACTTTTCTATAGAAAAATATAGCTATCGCTCACTTTTCTATAGAAAAATATAGCGATCGCTCACTTTTCTATAGAAAAATATAGCGATCGCTCACCTTTCTATAGAAAAATAAAGCGATAGCTCACTTTTCTATAGAAAAATAAAGCGATAGCTCACTTTTCTATAGAAAAATATAGCGATCGCTCACTTTTCTATAGAAAAAATAAAAATATAGCGATTGCTTACTTTTCTATAGAAAAATATAGCGATCGCTCACTTTTCTATAGAAAAATATAGCGATTGCTCACTTTTCTATAGAAAAATATAGCGATCGCTCACTTTTCTATAGAAAAATATAGCGATCGCTTACTTTTCTATAGAAAAATATAGCGATCGCTCACTTTTCTATAGAAAAATATAGCGATCGCTCACTTTTCTATAGGAAAATATAGAGATCGCTTACTTTTCTAGAGAAAAATATAGCGATCGCTCACTTTTCTATAGAAAAATATAGCGATCGCTCACTTTTCTATAGAAAAATGTAGCGATCACTCACTTTTCAATAGGAAAATAGAGCGATCGCTCACTTTTCTATAGAAAAATGTAGCGATCGCTCACTTTTCTATAGAAATATATAGCGATCGCTTACTTTTCTATAGAAAAATATAGCGATCGCTTACTTTTCTATAGAAAAATATAGCGATCGCTCACTTTTCTATAGAAAAATATAGCGATCGCTTATATCGCTTACTTTTCTATAAAAAAATATAGCGATCTCTCACTTTTCTTTTTCTTTTTATTTAGCGATCGGCAACTTTTTAAGAAAACTAAGATCTCCAACTTTTCTATATAAAACTATATCGATCAACAAGTTTTCTATAGAAAACTAAAACGATATTCAAGTTTTCTATAGACAACTATAGTGATCTCCGAAACGATCTTCCCTAAGGCCAATATACAATTGCTTTATGAAATAATGAATATTCTTTTAACTATTAATGTTACTTATAACCCACAGTGCAACTATTGACTCCACCTGATCATGACAATTTATGGGGGGACAAAAAACTGAAAACTATAAATATCAGTCATAAAATTGACTATTGATACTAAAATTAGATAAACTAACATTTTGATTTTGAAGTCAAATTCAAATTTTTTTTCATAGGCAAATAAATATTGAAGCTTAAACATCAATGATTACCTAGAAGTGGGTGTTTTCAACATTTCAAAACTAATCAAATGCAATTTAAACACATGAACAAAAAAGATGCATATGTAAATTATTACAAAATACTCAAAGTAAATTGTTAATAAGAAAATCTTAAGACGTGTTAAATTTTTACATTGCAATATTTTTATAATTTTTAGTTTTAAAATTTTATTTGTTAAAACAAAACTCAAACCCATAATGTTTTACAATGTATTTAACTTTTTTTTATGATTTGAACGTGGGTTGATTTTAGTAATTTTTTATTTATTATTAGGAAACCTTTTTTTGAAGTTTTAAGCCTATAAAGCAGGTGCAGAGTTTTATGGTCTACTTAACTCAAGTTTTGAAAATACATTTTAGATATTTACCCACTAAGAATAAATAATTTATTAACAATTGGGAAATAATTACAAAATTATGGAATTTGTTAATCGAAGATATTTCTATAAAAATGAAAGCGATCGCCAACATTTTTAAAGAAAACTAAGACGATCGCCAGCTTTTGTATAGAAAACTATAGCGATCGCCAACTTTTCTATAGAAAACTAAGGCGATCGCCAACTTTTCTATAGAAAACTAAGGCGATCGCCAACTTTTCTATAGAAAACTAAGGCGATCGCCAACTTTTCTATAGAAAACTAAGGCGATCGCCAACTTTTCTATAGAAAACTAAGGCTATCGCCAACTTTTCTATAGAAAACTAAGGCGATCGCCAACTTTTCTATAGAAAACTAAGGCGATCGCCAACTTTTCTATAGAAAACTAAGGCGATCGCCAACTTTTCTATAGAAAACTAAGGCTATCGCCAACTTTTCTATAGAAAACTAAGGCGATCGCCAACTTTTCTATAGAAAACTAAGGCGATCGCCAACTTTTCTATAGAAAACTAAGGCGATCGCCAACTTTTCTATAGAAAACTAAGGCGATCGCCAACTTTTCTATAGAAAACTAAGGCGATCGCCAACTTTTCTATAGAAAACTAAGGCGATCGCCAACTTTTCTATAGAAAACTAAGGCGATCGCCAACATTTCTATAGAAAACTAAGGCGATCGCCAACTTTTCTATAGAAAACTAAGGCGATCGCCAACTTTTCTATAGAAAACTAAGGCGGTCGCCAACTTTTCTACAGAAAACTAAGGCGATCGCCAACTTTTCTATAGAAAACTAAGGCGATCGCCAACTTTTCTATAGAAAACTAAGGCGATCGCCAACTTTTCTATAGAAAACTAAGGCGATCGCCAACTTTTCTATAGAAAACTAAGGCGATCGCCAACTTTTCTATAGAAAACTAAGGCGATCGCCAACTTTTCTATAGAAAACTAAGGCGATCGCCAACTTTTCTATAGAAAACTAAGGCGATCGCCAACTTTTCTATAGAAAACTAAGGCGATCGCCAACTTTTCTATAGAAAACTAAGGCGATCGCCAACTTTTCTATAGAAAACTAAGACGATCGCCAACTTTTCTATAGAAAACTAAGGCGATCGCCAACTTTTCTATAGAAAACTAAGGCGATCGCCAACTTTTCTATAGAAAACTAAGGCGATCGCCAACTTTTCTATAGAAAACTAAGGCGATCGCCAACTTTTCTATAGAAAACTAAGGCGATCGCCAACTTTTCTATAGAAAACTAAGGCGATCGCCAACTTTTCTATAGAAAGCTAAGGCGATCGCCAACTTTTCTATAGAAAAATAAGGCGATCGCCAACTTTTCTATAGAAAGCTAAGGCGATCGCCAACTTTTCTATAGAAAACTTAAGCGATCGCCAACTTTTCTATAGAAAACTTAAGCGATCGCCAACTTTTCTATAGATAACTAAGGCGATCGCCAAGTTTTCTATAGAAAACTAAGGCGATCGCCAACTTTTCTATAGAAAACTAAGGCGATCACCAACTTTTCTATAGAAAACTAAGGCGATCGCCAACTTTTCTATAGAAAACTAAGGCGATCACCAACTTTTCTATAGAAAACTAAGGCGATCGCCAACTTTTCTATAGAAAACTAAGGCGATCGCCAACTTTTCTACAGAAAACTAAGGCGATCGCCAACTTTTCTATAGAAAACTAAGGCGATCGCCAACTTTTTCTATAGACAACTAAGGTGATCGCCAACTTTTCTATAGAAAACTAAGGCGATCGCCAATTTTTCTATAGAAAACTATTGCGGTCGCCGACTTTTCTCTAGAAAACTATAGCGATCGCCATTTTTTCTTTAGAAATCTATAGAAAACTATAGCAATCTCAAATTTTTCAATTGAAAAATATAGCGATCAGCAACTTTTCTATAGAAATACCGATCGCTAACGTTTCTATAGAAAACTTTGGCGATCTCCAGTTTTGTATAGAAAACTATAGCGATCGCTAACTTTTCTATAGAAAACTAAGGCGATCGCCAACTTTTCTATAGAAAACTAAGGCGATCGCCAACTTTTCTATAGAAAACTAAGGCGATCGCCAACTTTTCTATAGAAAACTAAGGCGATCGCCAACTTTTCTATAGAAAACTAAGGCGATCGCCAACTTTTCTATAGAAAACTAAGGCGATCGCCAACTTTTCTATAGAAAACTAAGGCGATCGCCAACTTTTCTATAGAAAACTAAGGCGATCGCCAACTTTTCTATAGAAAACTAAGACGATCGCCAACTTTTCTATAGAAAACTAAGGCGATCGCCAACTTTTCTATAGAAAACTAAGGCGATCGCCAACTTTTCTATAGAAAACTAAGGCGATCGCCAACTTTTCTATAGAAAACTAAGGCGATCGCCAACTTTTCTATAGAAAACTAAGGCGATCGCCAACTTTTCTATAGAAAACTAAGGCGATCGCCAACTTTTCTATAGAAAGCTAAGGCGATCGCCAACTTTTCTATAGAAAAATAAGGCGATCGCCAACTTTTCTATAGAAAGCTAAGGCGATCGCCAACTTTTCTATAGAAAACTTAAGCGATCGCCAACTTTTCTATAGAAAACTTAAGCGATCGCCAACTTTTCTATAGATAACTAAGGCGATCGCCAACTTTTCTATAGAAAACTAAGGCGATCACCAACTTTTCTATAGAAAACTAAGGCGATCGCCAACTTTTCTATAGAAAACTAAGGCGATCGCCAACTTTTCTATAGAAAACTAAGGCGATCGCCAACTTTTCTATAGAAAACTAAGGCGATCGCCAACTTTTCTATAGAAAGCTAAGGCGATCGCCAACTTTTCTATAGAAAACTTAAGCGATCGCCAACTTTTCTATAGAAAACTTAAGCGATCGCCAACTTTTCTATAGATAACTAAGGCGATCGCCAAGTTTTCTATAGAAAACTAAGGCGATCGCCAACTTTTCTATAGAAAACTAAGGCGATCACCAACTTTTCTATAGAAAACTAAGGCGATCGCCAACTTTTCTATAGAAAACTAAGGCGATCACCAACTTTTCTATAGAAAACTAAGGCGATCGCCAACTTTTCTATAGAAAACTAAGGCGATCGCCAACTTTTCTACAGAAAACTAAGGCGATCGCCAACTTTTCTATAGAAAACTAAGGCGATCGCCAACTTTTCTATAGACAACTAAGGTGATCGCCAACTTTTCTATAGAAAACTAAGGCGATCGCCAATTTTTCTATAGAAAACTATTGCGGTCGCCGACTTTTCTCTAGAAAACTATAGCGATCGCCATTTTTTCTTTAGAAATCTATAGAAAACTATAGCAATCTCAAATTTTTCAATTGAAAAATATAGCGATCAGCAACTTTTCTATAGAAATACCGATCGCTAACGTTTCTATAGAAAACTTTGGCGATCTCCAGTTTTGTATAGAAAACTATAGCGATCGCTAACTTTTCTATAGAAAACTAAGGCGATCGCCAACTTTTCTATAGAAAACTAAGGCGATCGCCAACTTTTCTATAGAAAACTAAGGCGATCGCCAACTTTTCTATAGAAAACTAAGGCGATCGCCAACTTTTCTATAGAAAACTAAGGCGATCGCCAACTTTTCTATAGAAAACTAAGGCGATCGCCAACTTTTCTATAGAAAACTAAGGCGATCGCCAACTTTTCTATAGAAAACTAAGGCGATCGCCAACTTTTCTATAGAAAACTAAGACGATCGCCAACTTTTCTATAGAAAACTAAGGCGATCGCCAACTTTTCTATAGAAAACTAAGGCGATCGCCAACTTTTCTATAGAAAACTAAGGCGATCGCCAACTTTTCTATAGAAAACTAAGGCGATCGCCAACTTTTCTATAGAAAACTAAGGCGATCGCCAACTTTTCTATAGAAAACTAAGGCGATCGCCAACTTTTCTATAGAAAGCTAAGGCGATCGCCAACTTTTCTATAGAAAAATAAGGCGATCGCCAACTTTTCTATAGAAAGCTAAGGCGATCGCCAACTTTTCTATAGAAAACTTAAGCGATCGCCAACTTTTCTATAGAAAACTTAAGCGATCGCCAACTTTTCTATAGATAACTAAGGCGATCGCCAAGTTTTCTATAGAAAACTAAGGCGATCGCCAAGTTTTCTATAGAAAACTAAGGCGATCGCCAACTTTTCTATAGAAAACTAAGGCGATCACCAACTTTTCTATAGAAAACTAAGGCGATCGCCAACTTTTCTATAGAAAACTAAGGCGATCACCAACTTTTCTATAGAAAACTAAGGCGATCGCCAACTTTTCTATAGAAAACTAAGGCGATCGCCAACTTTTCTACAGAAAACTAAGGCGATCGCCAACTTTTCTATAGAAAACTAAGGCGATCGCCAACTTTTCTATAGACAACTAAGGTGATCGCCAACTTTTCTATAGAAAACTAAGGCGATCGCCAATTTTTCTATAGAAAACTATTGCGGTCGCCGACTTTTCTCTAGAAAACTATAGCGATCGCCATTTTTTCTTTAGAAATCTATAGAAAACTATAGCAATCTCAAATTTTTCAATTGAAAAATATAGCGATCAGCAACTTTTCTATAGAAATAGCGATCGCTAACGTTTCTATAGAAAACTTTGGCGATCTCCAGTTTTGTATAGAAAACTATAGCGATCGCTAACTTTTCTATAGAAAACTAAAACGACTTGCTAACTTTTCTATAAAAAACTATAGCGATCGCCGATTTTTCTATAGACTTTTAGACTTTTTGTTTTGTTTTTTGCTTTGAAATTTTAAAGTGGTTTGAATTTTTACATTTAAAACTTTTGCCAAAATACTTTCAATATTTAAGATAACTTAAAATTTTGAAAGCATTTAATAGAAATAAATTGAATAGAAATCTTTATCTTACCAATATATTATTTGGAACATAATCTGGAAATTTCATGTTTTAATTAAAATTCAAAACAGAAATTCTTTCTTTCTTTCCGTTTTTTTTTCTTCGTATAATTTAGCTGCTTGCGTATTTCAAAAACGTTGAGAGCTTTTTTGTCTAAAGCTTTTTGTTTTTTTTTTTCAAATTTAAATATTTCATATAACCAGAGACAAGGTAATCACAAAATAAAAAAACACTTGTTGAAATATAAATAAAAAAATTTCAACTGGTTTTTGTTAAACAAATATTTATTATTTGAATTCTGGTTAAATTTGTTTACTTTTTTTTTCTTAATTTATTTTTTTTCACTTATTTAAAATTCATTTTGTTGACTATGACAATATTTTTTTGGTATTCAATTTCTTTCTTCTTCAATCACATTTTCTGGCTAGAAATTTTGAAAATTTATTATTATTAACAAATTTTTTAGTATTTAATAAAATATTAATGTTTCAAAGGTTAATTGTTTAATTGCTATTTTTTCTTATTTAATTTTTATTGAAAATTATATTAGTTATCATTTTTTTTTATTTATTAAGAAAATAATTATTATTATTAAATATTGTCTATCTCATGATGTCATGGAACAATGTTAAGATTATTTTGTTATTATTTTAAAAACATTTACAAGTTTTATTTTTTATTTTTATTCAATTTAATAATTGTTTTCAATACCAGTTTTTTTTTTACTTCACATTTCGTTTCACTTCAATAAACAATTGATTGAAATTATTAAAAAAATGCATTTTTAGGGTTTAGCTTCGAGTGAAAAAATGATGATAGAACACGTTTTGAGTTCAACAATATAAGAAAATAATCATAAAATTCAATTATATATTACTTTGCTTTAATAAAAAACTGGCAAAAAGCTTTACAAAAGAATGAATAATTTTGAAGTTAGATGTTATTAAAAGCTTTCATAGAAGAAACTATAACATTTAATATTAATTTCTATAATATACAAAAAAAAAAAATTGTTGTGGTCATTTTGGTCCCTGTTGGTCATGAAAGGGTTAATATTTTTAGTTTATGTGATCATTGTTGTTAACTTAATATGTAGTTTACCCAGCAAAACTTAGGTAATAGCAAGTACTCTGGTAACTGGTTACCTTGTAATGACTACAACATACCCTCCGAATAACTAATAAGTTATTACAGAAGTACTTATTTGTAATTAAAATGGTAATTTGAACTGAATGGCCCGGGTTCGAATCCCACCAAGACCAACAATTTTTTTTAAATTTTTTTTATTAAAAAAGTCTTTTTAAATGATTTCTGAATTTTAAGAACTTAAATATTACCTTCTGTGAAAAAATGGAAAACTTACACACGGTAATGAAAAATTACCATCATGAGTCAATTTTTATTATGTAGGGGATGTTGGATACCAAACACGGTTCTGATTGGTCTTAACTTGGTAAGCCCAGACATATCTTGGTCATCCTTTATCTCAACTGTGGACACTGACCTCCTCGTGTTATTACCCGGGGAACTAGTTTAACTCCCCTTAATGTAGTGAGCTAACATGTACCGAGAGTTGTTCCATAAGATCGATAAAAATGGGTTAGGACGACGGGCTAGTAACCCACTCTTGGAAAAAACAATTACTATAAAGAGGATAAAATTAGAATAAAAATGTCCCATCAACTAATGTTAGAAGGAGACGTCCGAAACTTCAATAGAAAGACCAAGAAGAGGAACATTTTTCAAAGCTTGGCCTATAAAATTGTAGAATATTTGCACAAAATCAAAGTCCACGGAATTCTAAAATATGCTCGAACTTTGACCTTAAGAGGTTGTAACTATAGGCCATTAAAGTAAGTAAGAGTCAATGTTATATAAGAATTTATGCAAAAAGGAAGATTTAAATTGTTTCAGTTTTAAAATAATTAAAAAAAAACTTCTTTATTATTTACTATTATTAAACGTTTACAAAAAATCATATAGAAATATTTTTTTTTTTTTTAATTACAACAAAGCAAAAAAATCAAGGAAAACAAAGTTATTGTCACATGATTTTGGATCGAAAAGTAAAAATTGTATATATTAATTATTAGCTGCTAAGTTTTCAACATATGAAGTAGCTCAGTGGAAGAGTCTCCGCCTAGCAGCCGTGGGGTCTGGGTTCGAGCCCCCATGGGGGCATACAAAAAAAATTGTATTTCGTAAAAAAATATGTTATTTTTTTAAATAAAACAACAACAACAAAAGTTTTTGTTGTTGTTTTCCAATTGCTTTTCCAATTCATTACTTTTCTGCAATTGGTAAGTACTTGCCTCCAATGACATCCCCATGTTAATGTAATGACTTAAATAGTGAATGAGTAAGTAGTTCGTGTTCAATAGTTTAGCTGTTTAACTCATTATTTGGTAATGAAAAGTTTTGCTGGGTAGTTATAGGGCTTAGCAAAAGAAATCTTGTTTGATTCACAACAAAGCTTAGTTATTTCAAAAAACTGTAAATTTGCATAAAACTTGATTTTGATCCCGGCAACGCAAGGGTTAAAAATTTCCAATTCTGCTAAAACTTTATCCACTGATTTTACATGGTGTTGCGCATAATCAATAATTATATTTTTACTAAAAATGTAAACAAATTTAAAATTATGAAACTTTTTCTAAAATTTTTCAAAAAAGCTACTTTTCACGAAATCTTTTGACTTTAAGTCACACATACGGCAATACGGGATAAGCTATCGACACAATTTTTTTTGCGTTTTTAAACCTTATGCTTTCGTTATGAATTACCGGAGTTCGAATCGTAATTTTCCAAAATTCGCCTAAGACAAATTTTTCAAAAATATAAAAAGGTCACATGAAAAAAAATCTAAATTTTGCGTCATCAAGGTTAAAAGGAAGATATGAACCAATTTTAACAAAATTTGATATTTTATTACTTACGGGTCTAAGATGAGTAGAAAAGAATTTAAATCTAGCTTTTTTTGGGGGTAAATTTGTCTATGTAAGTCGTCAAGGACATGAAATTCGAGGAAAAAAAAACGCTATAACTCAAAAAGCGATTTACAAGACATCTACTTCAAAAGAAAGCTTATTATGTCTATATTACAAATCAACTTTTAAATCAACTTTCTTCTAATCTGGCAAAACTCGAAACAGGACCCATTTTTCCCCTTGTAAATTCATTTTAAACATTAGGGCCTGGGCGACACATATTAACGTTTTCCGATTTGGATTTTTAGGGCCAATGTGTCTCAGCAAATGATACAATAATCCGAATGGAACTTTTCTAAATTAAAAAAAAAAATTCATAAAAAATAGCCTAATAGACACTTTTTGTAAAAGGCTTTTAAAAACATACAGTTCAAAGGTTTTTAAAAGCTTTTATTTCCAAATGACCTAAAAGCTCAAATTATTGTCATTATTACTGCCATTTTTTTTTGGGCAGAAAAGTAACACCCTGACTCGGGCTCGAATTTTATACATCTTTTACTTTTAGTCAAAAGCTTTAAAAGCTCTTTTAGAGCTAAATATTTGATTATTCAAGATAAATATCAGAAAAACTTCAAGCATTTTATCAGATTAACAAAAAATGATTTCAAATGCTCGCTTATAAATGCTTTCTTAAAGCTTCTAAAGCTTTTTTAGAGCTTTTCGTTAAAAGCTTTTACACAAAATTAACTTGAATTCAAACGTTTTCTAAAACTCTAGCTCTTATACACAAAACCTTTAAAACTTTCAGTTGACCTTAAGATCTAATGCAATTAAAAGCTTTGAGGGTTTCGTGCTTTAAAAGCTAAAATTAAAAGCTTTTAGAGGTTCATGCTTTAAAAGCTAGAAATTTTGAAAGTTTTTGGATTTAAACAACTTTGTCCTTGAGAAAACTTGATATTATTTTGAAACTTATAACAACCAAAAAAGTCTTAATAAAAAAGCTTTGAAAACTGCAATTTATGATAATTAAATAAGTTTTTGTTGACTTTTAGCTTCAAGTTATATAAAATGATTGTACTTTTTCAGACGAAATTGTCATTAAAGCATTGATGGACATTTCATCAAACAATTGTTTGCAAGCAACGCCTCCTTTTTCTTATGCTCTTTAGTTAAGCCATTATTTTGATCAAATTTTGTTGTTTTTTCTTCCAGATACACTGCGAGATGTTGTGATGTTATATGAGATTATTTTAATGCTAAATATTTAATTCAGTTTTTATATAAAAAAATTCAGTTTTTCATTAAAAAAAATCAGTTTTTCTATGGAAAAAAAAGTTGTTCTATGCAAACAATAAGTTTTTCTACAGAAAGAATAAGTTTTTCTGTAGAAAAGATAAGTTTTCTATAGAAAAAAAAATTTTTCTATAGAAGTAATAGTAATTTTATTTTTTTTATAGAAAAAGTAATTTTTTCTATAGAAAAAGTAATTTTTTCTATAGAAAAAGTAATTTTTTCTATAGAAAAGTAATTTTTTCTATAGAAAAGTAATTTTTTCTGTAGAAAAAGTAATATTTTCTATAGAAAAATCAATTTTTTCTATAGAAAAAGTAATTTTTTCTATAATAAAAGTATTTTTTCTATATTAAAATTAATTTTATCTACAGAAAAAATAATTTTTTCTATAGAAAAGGTATTTTTTTTTATACAAAAAGTAATTTTTTCTATAGAAAAAGTAATTTGTTCTATAGAAAAAGTAATTTTTATTTATAAGAAATAGTATATTTTCTTATAATAATATAAGATATCTATAGAAAGATACTTTTTTTCTATAGAAAACAAATAATTAATATTTGTTTACTAAAAATAACAAAAAAAAAGTACAATACTCCTCCTCATGTTCATTCCTCGCTGGTTCGGCGGTAACTGAAATAAAACAGAAATTAACAACCAAATTTATATCGATTCGTGCTTCTGCCAGTGTATCCTCTCTTTCGCTCACAAATACAATCACATTTTCTTTTTGTCCATCAATGCATTAAAGATATATGTATGTATTTTCTTTTAAAGCTTTTTAATTACCTTAAAGCTTTGACGTCCAAAAGCTTTAATGTATAACAACTTTATTAGAAAATGCATTTTATAGTGTATCAATGTTTACTTTTATTTTTCTATAATTCCAAAAAAGCTTTCATAAATTTTGAAAAAAAGCTTTTAGTTTAATGTTCTAAGTTTTTATTTTAGCTTCAAGGTTTATGAAGTTAATTTTTACAAGGTTTATAATTTAATTTTAAAAATATGGTCAAACCTTAAAAAAGCTCTTTCAAAAATTTATCATAATTGAGAAAAGGTTTTCAAAAGCTTTAAATTATTTTTAATGTTTAAATTTCACAAAATGTTACGCTTTAAAACTTTCTGTAAAATTTAAGCTTAAAATTTTCTAAGTATGTATAAGCTTTGAATTTAGTAAACAAGTTTTTAAGTTAAATTCACTAAGAGCTTTTGTTAAATCTTTAAGTATCAAAAGTTTATTTCTATTCTATTTTTCAAAGCATTTCGATGCTTTCGAAGTGTTTATAATTTCTGAAGGATTTGCAGAAAAGCTTTGCCTCAAAGCCTTTTAAAATAATTTTCTTTTGAAACCTTGAGCTTATGTGAAAGCTTAAATTAAAGCTCAACAAATTTCTTAATCGAACTGCAGTAACTGTTTTAAGCAAATTAATTTATTTTATACTTTTACAATGCAATTTTGATCTCAATTATATAAAATTTCCATGTTATGCCATAAGGCGCCGTTGAAGTTGTAAGTCACAATTATTTTTCTTTCATTTTTTTTGCTTAATACAACAAAAGCAAAAACTCAGTTTACATTCCCTTGAAGTATATACGAGTATTATTTACAATATTATGAAGTTAATTCATAATTTTCTTAGCAAATAAATGAAGTTCTTGCAATTTAGATTAATTTCCTGTTGGAAATTTTTTTAAAAACTTGAGGATGAGTAACAAAAAAGGGCGGTAGAAGCTGGGGCCAATGTGTGACTCCTAGAACAATCAATCTTATTGTAAGCCGTTTTGTTAAAGAAATGACTCCCTAAATAGTTTTTATTAAAGAATAAACGTTTTATTTTAAATGGGAATTTTTTTAAATTTTGTTTATGTACTTTTTTTGTTGAAGAGTTGAGCTAAAAATAATTTTAATTAACACAATTAACACGTCAAGTAAAAAACGATTTTTATTTAAATGAATATAATTTTTGTAAGAATTTAAACATCAACGAAAGTCACACATTTTCGAAAATGGGATAATGAAGATTTTTTTCTGAAAAACAAAAATAAAAAAAAAATAGTGAAAGATTGACAGATTGTCGATGTTTAAAGAAAGAACTTTTTTGTCTGCATGATCTTTTTTCAAGAAATTGGGAACACAATTCTTTAAACATTTTAAACTTTAAGCATTTAAATGGCGCTAAAAGCTTCAGACTGTTTTAATTCTAACAATAATGATGTAATTTGTTTATTTTTAAAATTTACATGAGTAATTTATGATAAAATGAAATAAAAGCTTTTTTTGAAAAAAGGTTTAGTCACTAATTTTTAAGGTAATATAATAATTTATGTTTAAACAAGAACAAAATTTTTTAAAAATCTTGTAATATTTTAGACTAAAATATTTGAAAATGTGTATATCAAAATTTTAGTTTCGAAAGATTTTACACAAGTCTTAATTTTTAAAAATGTTTAGTAAAAGCTTTTGTGAAAAACTGTTTAGTTGCTAATTTTTAAGGTAATATAATAATTTATGTTCAAAGAAGTGGAAAGTTCTTGAAGGATCTTGAAATATTTCACACTAAATTTTTTTAAATCATAACAAGATATTAATTTCAAAAGCTTTTACAAAAGTAAAAGTGTAACAAAATTCTGTACCATTAAAATACATATTTCAAGTACCAAACATTTTGACAAAAGCTTTTTTTAAATTTTAATGCAAATATTTTTTCACATTTTAACCACAGCTTTAAAATATATTTTTCAAACATATACTCTCTTTTATCATTTAAAAGTTGGTAATATTTTAGTTCTCAAATTATCTCACATTTTTGCAAAAGCTTTTACAAAAGCTCTTTTTAAATTAAAGTCAAAGTTTTAATATTTTCGTATTAGTTTTTTTTAACAAAAGCTTTTGCAAAAACTCATTAAATATAAGGTAACAAAGTTAAGTAATATTTTATATATTTTAAGTAAAAAAGATTTTTACAAAAGCTTTCTTTAAAATAAGGAATAAATTATAAAATTTCATTTTTTTAACATTTCTGTTCCAAAGCTTTAAAAAAATATTTCTCAAACATTTATGCTCTTTCATCATTTGCTAATATTTAAATTTTCATATTATCTCACATTTTTGCCAGAAAGCTCTTTTTAAATTAAAGTTACATTTTTAATATTTTTATATTTAAATTTCCAAAGATTTTAACACGTTTTTAATAAAAGCTTTTATAAAAACTCATAAAATATAAGGTAACACAATTTTGTAATATTTTAATAGTTCAAGTACCAAAGATTTTTACAAAAGCTTTTTTTTTTTTAAATTGAAAATGAAGTTCTAAAGTTTTTTTTACGTTTTTAACAAAGCTTTTAAAAAATATATGTATCTAAAATTATAGATTATTGCCATTCGGAAGTTTGTAATATTAAAATTCTCACATTTGTGCAAGAGCTTTTACAAAAGCTCTTTTTAAATTAAAGTTTTTTATCAGTTAATAATTTCTAACAAACTTTAATAATAATTTAATAACTTTTAACAAACTTTTTTAATATAATAATATTTTAATTTATAAAGATTTTAGCACATTTTTCATAAAAGCTCTTTTATTAAAAGTTTATTTTATTATTTGGAAGTTAATAATTCAAAAGCTTTAAGAAAATCTTTCTCAAAGATTTTCGTTCTTTTGTCATCTAAAAGTTTGTAATATTTAATTTCTCATATCTTCTCATTTACTTACATTTGTGCAAAAACTTTTAAAGTAATTTAAAGCAAACATTTTTTATATTCAAATTTCCAATTAAAGACCTTTTATAAAAAACGTTCTAAATTTTATGAAAGCTCTTTAAATCTAAGTTTATTTATTATTTGGAAGTTTATAAGATAAACGAACATTCTTAAGAATTTAATAAATCAGTTTTCACAAAAGCTTTATCTAAAATTAAGGTTATTTTAAAAAAAGCTTTCGCTAAAATGAAAGAACTTTTGTCAGTTAAAGAATAGTAATAAAATTTTGTAACATTTTAATATTTTATAAGTACCAAAGATTTTTACAAAAGCTTTCTTTTAAATTAATATTAAGTTTCCCAAGTATTTTTTTACCAAAGCTTAAGGAAAATGTTTCTTTAAAATATGGGCTCTTTTGTCTTTTGAAAGTTTCTAATATTTCACTTTTTGTATTTTCTCCTTTTCTCACATTTTGGAAAGAGCTTTAACAAAAGCTTAGTCTTTAATTTTAAAGTTTTTTCTTCAATTGAAAGTTAAAATTGTTGTTATTTTTATAATATAATATTATTTTGTAATATTTTATTATTTGAATTTTCGAGATTTCACTTAATTTTTTATAAGAGCTTTAACAAAAGCTTTCTCTAATAACAACATTCTTTTATCATTTGGAAGTCAAAAATAATAACATTTTGTAATATTTTATTTTTTGAATTTCTAAGATTTTACTTAATTTTTTATAATAGCTTTTACAAAAGCTTTTTTTAAGAACAAGATTCTTTTATCATTTCGAAGTTAATAAGTTACATTATATCAATAAGTTACATTTATCAATATGTTAATTTTTCAAGATTTTATAACATTTTTAATAAAAGCTTTTTTTAATTAAAAAGTTTTTTTTCAATATTTGGAATTTGCCATATTTTATTATTTCAAGTTCAAAAGTTTTGGCCACTTTTATACAAAAGCTTTTACAAAAGCTTTTTTAGAATTGAGGTTATTTTATAATTCAGCTTTTACAAAAGCTTTTCCTAAAATTAAGGTTATTTTATTATTCAAAAGTCACAAAATTAAAAAAAAATGTTAATATTTTAATTTCCAAAGCTTTTACTATATTTTAATATAAGTATTTTAATTTCCAAACTTTTATGAAAGCTTTGTCTAAAATTCTTTTACAATTTTAAGTTAATAGGTTTTAATATATATATGTTTAATATAATACAACATCTTAATTTCCAAACCTTCTTCAAAAGCTCTTTTTCCCTTAAGGCTTATTATCTAAAACAAACTCTTGAAATTGGTTAAAGTTTACAAAAAACTTTGCTTTTTAAATTAGGGTTATTTTATTAATCAAAAGTTCAAAAATTACAGAAAAATCGAAGAGTTTAATATTTTTAATTTCCAAACTTTTATGAAAGCTTTGCCTAAAATATATGTTCTTTTACAGTTTTAAAGTTAATTAGTTCTTTTTTTAATCTTAAATTCCAAAGCTCTTGCAAAAGCTTTTTTCGTATTGCGGCTTATTATTATCTTAAAACAAAACTCTTGAAATTGTGGTTTCCCCCTTATCATTACGAGATGAACAATCACCAACAAATGCAATGACCATTTAATGTTATAATTCTTTCCGTCTTCTTGTCTTTTCATATCAACAAAAGAAGAATTGCACTTTTTACACTTTTTTTCTATAAAATTTTCCCCTACTTCTACTTCAACGTGAACATCAAAAGTAAATAATACTAGAATAAACCAACTAAATGACTGACTAACTGACAGACATTTTAGTAAGTAGGAAAGCTTTTGGACGGATGGTAGGTAACTCAACGGCTACAAAAGGCGGCATAAAATACATTTACATTATCATACTGATTGTTTAACAAACTGTGATGATGTTTATGATGATGATGATGATGATAATGATGATTTTTTATATAAAAGTGAAATGCAATGCATCATAAAAGAAGGCAGGCATTCAAATATATACAAAATCAGAGCACACTTTTCATGAAGCCACAAAGAAAACTTGTATAGGAAAAAAATTAAGAAATAAAAATCTAAAAGCGTATAAGAAAAACCCGAGCATGGTTACGCTTAATGAGTTTTTTGTACAATGAATTTTTGTTTTTAAATTTTACTAAATAAGCAGAGATTTAAAGGAAAAAGCTCTTTTTATCAATAATTAAAATTCATGAAAGCTTTCTTTAACTAAACTTGGGTTGTTGAATTTATTTTGAGATTTTATTTAAGAAGAAAAACTTCCTTGAATTAACAGGGGTTTGTCTTCATTTCAAAGCTATTTTTCAATAAGCAGCTTCAAAGCTTTTGTGTTAAGATACATCAATTCAGTAAAACATTTGTAATATTATTTTCATATTAAATACTTCTTTATACACTAAGCTTTTGTGAAGAACTTCTATTCAAAAATAAAAACCTTACTTATTCACTTAAAAAATACTTAAAGCTTTAGTTAACTTAGTTAACTAAGTAAGCTTTGAAGCTTTTGGTATAAGATTAATAAATTTACTTAAAAAGTACTTAAAGCTTTAAGCGTTCGTATAAAGCTTCTTTTTAAAGCTTAGTTAACTAAGTAAGCTTTTGTTATAAGATTTATCAAGTCAGTGAAACATTTTTAATAACAAATATTATTTTCCATGTAAGAAGTTTAAAAACAGAAAATAGTAAAATATACTTAAAGCTTTATTAGTTAACTTATTTAACTAAGTAAGCTTTGAAGCTTTTGGTATAAGATTAATAAATTTACTTAAAAAGTACTTAAAGCTTTAAGCGTTCGTATAAAGCTTCTTTTTAAAGCTTAGTTAACTAAGTAAGCTTTTGTTATAAGATTTATCAAGTCAGTGAAACATTTTTAATAAAAAATATTATTTTCAATGTAAGAAGTTTAAAAGTAGAACTTCTTTTCGAAAATAAAAGCCTTACTAATTCACTTTAAAAGTACTTAAAGCTTGAGAAAGCTTTTTTTCAAAGCTTAGTAACCATAATTTTTCATTTAAAAATTTCTATAGAAAATTTTCTTATTACAAATTTCTATCGAAAACTTTCCATATAGAATATTCTATAGAAAATTTTTCACATAAAAATGTCTATAGAAAAATTTTCATATAAAAATTTCTATAAAAAAATTTTTACATAAAAATTTCTATGGAAAATTTTTCAAAATAAAAATTTCTATAGAAAATTTTTTACATACAAATTTTTATAGTAAAATTTTTCATATAAAAATTTTTATAGAAAATTTTTCGTATAAAAATTTCTATAGAAAATTTTTCATATAAAAATTTCTACAAAAAATTTTTCATATAAAAATTTCTACAGAAAATTTTTCATATAAAAATTTCTACAGAAAATTTTTCATATTAAAATTTCTATAGAAAATTTTTCACATAAAAATTTCTATAGAAAATTTTTTAAATAAAAAAATTTCTATAGAAAATTTTTTATATACAAATTTTAATAGAAAATGTTTTATATAAAAATTTCCATAAAAAATTTTTCATATACAAATTTTTATAGAAAATTTTTCATATACAAATTTTTATAGAAAATTTTTGATATAAAAAGTTCTATAGAAAATTTTTCATATAAAAAGTTTTATAGATAATTTTTCATACAAAAATTTCTATAGAAAATTTTTCACATAAAAATTTCTGTAGAAAATTTTTCATATAAAAATTTTTTCACATAAAAATTTCTATAGAAAATTTTTCATATTAAAATTTTTTCAAATAAAAATTTGTATAGAAAATTTTTGATATAAAAATTTCTTTAGAAAATTTTTGATATAAAAATTTCTATAGAAAATTTTTCATATAAAAATTTCTATAGAAAATTTTTCATATAAAAATTTCTATAAAAAATTTTTCACATAAAAATTTCTATAGAAAATTTTTCATATAAAAATTTCTATAGAAAATTTTACATATAAAAATTTCTATAGAAAATTTTTCATCTAAAAATTTCTATAGAAAATTTTTCATATAAAAATTTCAATAGAAAATTTTTCATATAAAAATTTCTATAAACAATTTTTCACATAAAAATTTCTATAAAAAATTGTTCATATAAAAATTTGTATAGAACAGTTTTCATATAAAAATTTCATTAGAAAATTTTTCATATAAAAGTTTGTATAGAAAATTTTTCATATAACAATTTCAATAGAAAACTTTTCATAGAAAAATTTCTATAGAAAATTTTTCATAGAAAAATTTCTATAGAAAATTTTTTATATACAAATTTCTTTAGAACATTTTTCATATAAAAATTTCTGTAAAAATTTTTCATATAAAAATTTCTATAGAAAATTTTTCATATACAAATTTCTATAGAAAAATTTTCATATACAAATTTTTATAGAAAATTTTCTACGTAAAAAGTTCTATAGAAAAATTTTCATATACAAATTTTTATACAGCATTTTTTACATAAAAATTTCTCTAGAAAATTTTTCACATAAAAATTTCTATAGAAAATTTTTCGCATAAAAATTTCTACAAAAAATTTTTGACATAAAAATTTCTATATAAAATTTTTCAAATTTTGCAAAAATTCTGAAATTCTATATCGCCAAAGTTTACAATTCTGGGATTTTGAATTAAAAATTCATAAAAACTTTTTTAAATTAATTTTTCTCAATTTTATGAAATCTGGTTTGAAATCGAATATTTATGCAAAATTATAAAATGTTCTATAAGAAGTTATTTTGAAGAAAACATTCAAAAATCTTCTTTTCAGATTCATATTTCACAACTTTCTGAAATTCGTTTTGAAACTCAATATTGTTTGATAATTCTTTTTTTTAATTTTATTTTATTTTTCGAAGTTTTCACTCTATTTAAACTCTGCTTTTAACCCAGGAAATTTGGAAAATGCATTTTTTCATTCATTTTTTATTTTTTCATAAGTTACTTGTTGAAATAGTGTAATCAAATATTTACTTCATTTTAGAATCACTTTTTCTTGACTTCACTTTTTACTATAATTTTTTATTTATGGCTGGCGGAACTAATGGAACTCGTAAAATTTACATTTATAAATATTTGTTGTAATTTTCATAAAAATTTCCTTTTAATTTCTTTGGTTTAAATTTTCAAATTTTTTATTATAACTACGAATATTTTTATTTTTTTTTATTATACATTAGCCGGTTCACGATGCGTACGTTTTTTATTCATTTTTACAGCCGTTTCTTTAAAATTTCGATTTGTTAACGTTTTGAAACACGTTCGCTTACTAAAGTCTGGTATGGCTTGTGCATGGATTTGAACCCGCTATGGGAAAATACAGGG
This sequence comes from Stomorhina lunata, assembly GCA_933228675.1. NCBI lineage: Eukaryota > Metazoa > Arthropoda > Insecta > Diptera > Rhiniidae > Stomorhina > Stomorhina lunata. The sequence continues at coordinate 25,629,274 of OW121740.1, forward strand.
TAATAATATAGAGACAACAACAACAAATTACACATAGTATAAACAAATGCTTTACACAAATACATTTACACACAAAAACTCACATAGATACTTTTTGAGAAGATACACACTCTTTCGCTCTCTGTTGAGAATTTTAAGAGCAAAACAGAATAGAAGAAACAAAGGCATATGCGACTGGTAGATACTTTTTATAAGACATTTTGTTTAAAAGTGTTTGAATACAGACAACAAACAATGAGGCACAGGGGTTTAGAGACAAAAAAAAATCGGATAGCATTCCGGATATATTTTAAGAGTCAAGTTTCTTAAAGCTGGGCGAACTAGGGCAGTAAAAATTACCAACATCAGATTGCTAGGGGCTTTCCAGAGGTAAGGTCAAAATTTGGTATCAAAGCAATATAGGATTCTCGCGAACGAAGCATGAGAAGTTTTTCTATGAACAATTTTTAGAAAATGTACAGTTAGATTGAGTTTTACGTTTTAAATACCTGGGCGAACTAGAGCAGTCAAAGTTAGAAACATCGGATTGCTGAAGACCTTTCAGAGGTAAGGTCAATATTTAGTATCGAAGCAACATAAGATTCTCGCGAACGAAGATTGAGAACTCACCAACTGCTGAGTTTTCTATGAGCAATTTTTAGAAAATTTACATTTAGATCGAGTTTTACGTTTTAAAGACCTGGGCGAACAAGAGCAGTCAAAGTTAGCAACATCGGATTGATGGAGGCCTTTCAGAGGTAAGGTCAAAATTTGGTGTCGAAGCAACATAGGATTCTCGCGAACGAAGCTTAAGAATTCACCAACTGCTGAGTTTTTCTATGAACAGTTTTAAGAAAATATTCAGTTAAATTGAGTTTTATGTTTTATAGACCTGGGCAAACTAAAGCAGTCAAAGTTAGCCACATTTTATTGCTGGAGACATTCCAGAGGTAAGGTCCAAATTTTGTGTCGAAGCAATATAGGATTCTCGCGAACGAAGCTTAAGATTTCACCAACTGCTGAGTTTTTCTAAGAACAGTTCTGAGAAAATGTTCAGTTAAATTGAGTTTTACGTTTTATAAACCTGGGCAAACTGAAGCAGTCAAAGTTAGCCACATTTTATTGCTGGAGACATTTCAGAAGTAAGGTCCAAATTTGGTGTCGAAGCAACATAGGATTCTCGCGAACGAAGCTTGAGAATTCACCGACTGCTGAGTTTTTCTATGAACAATTTTTAGAAAATGTACATTTAGATTGAGTTTTACGTTTTAAAGACCTGAACGATCTAGAGCAGTCGAAGTTAGCAACGTCGGATTGCAGGAGACCTTTCAGAGGTAAGGTCACAATTCGGTGTCGAAGCAACATAGGATTCTCGCGAACGAAGATTGAGAACTCACCGATTGCTAAGATTTTCTATAAACAATTTCTCGAGAATGTACAGTTATATCGAGTTTTCTGTTTAAAAGACCTGGGCGAACTGGAGCAGTCAAAGTTAGCAACATCGGATTTCTAGAGACCTTTCGTAGGTAAGGTCAAAATTCAGTGTCGAAGCAACATAGGATTCTCGCGAACGAAGATTGAGAACTCACCGACCGCTGAGTTTTTCTATGAACAAATTTTTGAAAATGTTCAGTTAGATTAAGTTTTACGTTTTAAAGATCTGGGCGAACTAGAACAGTCAAAGTTAGCAACATCGGATTGCTAGAGACCTTTCGTAGGTAAGGTCAAAATTCGGTGTCGTTGCAACAAAGGATTCTCGCGAACGAAGATTGAGAACAAACCGACTGCTGAGTTTTTCTGTGAACAATTTTTAGAAAATGTACAGTTATATAGAGTTTTAAGGACCTAGGCGAACTAAAGCAGTCAATGTTAGAAACATTGGATTGCTGAGGACCTTTCAGAGGTAAAATCAAAATTTGGTGTCGAAGCAACATAGGATTCTCTAGAACGAAGATTGAGAACTCACCGATTGCTGAGTTTTTCTATGAACAAATTTTTGAAAATGTATAGTTAGATTGAGTTTTACGTTTTAAAGAGCTGGGCGAATTAGAGCAATCAAAGTTAGATATATTGGATTGCAGGAGACCTTTCAGAGGTAAGGTCAAAATTTGGTGTCAGAGCAACCTAGGACAAAGATGGCAAATTCAACAAGTGCTGAGTTTTTCTATGAAAAATTTGTGAAAAATGTGAAAATGTACATCAAAAATTGAATCTATCTATTTAATTTTCCCCAAAAATTCTAGCTCCGAAACCACTGTGCCACAACGCATTCAAGCAAATGTAAACAAACTGCATAGATACATAAACAAACTGCCTGTAAAATGTACACGGAAGACGTGTATCCATAAGATAAATTTCCACAAGTCATATGATAACACAGAAAGAAACTGCCATCTACAAAAGAACATTTGCGTTGGGTTTGATGTTTTTTTGATTAGACTTCAAACAAAAAGTAAGGAAAAACTATCTTTATGCAAATTGAGGTAGGGAGATTTAATATTTGTTTTTAGGTTTTTTTTTTTTGTTCCCTTTTTCTATATATGATTTACTTTTAATAAGGAAGTCACTATATGTTGTACTTTTATTATATAGTTTTTTTGTTTCATTTACATGTGGTTGTTAGTTAGAATCTGGAATGTGCAAACAAAAAGTATCTTTTGAATACAAAAAAATCCAAGTGGTAGTAGATACTCGTCGTACTCTTATAGAGCAAAAGAGGGTAGCTTGAACTAATTTTAAAAAGAGAGTGATATTTTTTAAAAATTCGAACGGAGAGAGATTTAGAAGTGAAACTCGAATGATTGATCTTTCGTTTAAAGATATGATGGTAAATGTTATAAGTGATTTTTAAGAGATCAATGAAATCAATTTAAAGCCCTTTAATATGTCCTCAAGATAGTACAAAATCTGATTTTTTCAGAATGTGCTTTATCAAGGTAATATTTTTGAGCCAAATATTTAATGCCAAATAGAGTCAGATATTCTAATTCGTACTTTAATCATGATAATTCGTTCCTTAATCTTGATAACAGTTCTGGGGCCAAATTATCGCATTCAATATCGATCGAAAACTCAGACTTTTAAGCAAATATTGTGAAGTATACTTTTGGGATGTTCAAAGTTACATACTTCGTTTTTTGAAATTTGGTATGTAGTTTGATTTGTTTTTAAAAACAAATATTTCAATTAAAACGCTTTTACAATTGTTCATCTTTTGGCAAATAACTCCAAAAAAATATAGTAAACTGTGCATCTTTTAAATAATTTTGATTATCCTTAAAGTATGCTATACAAATGTTTTGAAAATATCTAAGATTTCGATCGAATGCCGTAATTTTGGCCCCTGATGATCCTATCTTCACTTAAGATCTTTCAGATATTGGAGCAATTTTTTAAACTTGTACTTCATTTTAAAAACATCAAGTATTGAAATTTTAGTCTTAAGTATCTTAAAACCAAAACGGATTGAAAACATATTATGATATTATGGTAGAAATCGTGTTGCATACTTTTGAGAGGTGCTGGAAAACTGGTTGTTCTTACTTATTTCAATTTAATGTCAAATAGATATCCTGATCTATGCTCTGTACTTCCTTAATCATGATAATATTATAAATGATCTTATTACGATTTAAGACCCTCAAATTTGTAATCTTGTTCAAACCTATTTTAAAAATATCAAATAGCCTTTGGTACCACTACATAAAATATGGAAATCGTGTCGCATACTTTTAGGAGGTTCCGGAAAAAATAAAAGTCCTTAATCAATCATATTTGACGATTAATGGAGACATTTATAAAATTAAAGAAGTCATATTTTTTGATGGATACTTAAGTACTTTTTTGGATACTAAAGTAATTATTAAACTTCCCATTATTGGCCATTCAAATTTAGTTAAAAAAAAAACGCGAAATAGCGTCATAATATCGCGAATTTTTTTACCCATTTTCCGTATGAAAAATGATAGCAGGTTCTTTAGACTACACCCATCGATTATTCAAAAACATTTTGAGAATATATTCTTACATGTTAAAAATGCGTCATATATTTTAATCATTTGTACTTTTAGAAGTTCGTGGATCCTAAAAATTTGAAACATGGATCCTAAAAATTAAAAAAACTATTGTTCCTGAAATATCTTCCGAGGTTTAAAATATTTCTATGGATTATCCCAGAAACTTAAAGAAATTTAACTTAAAAAGTTAAAAAAGCTTTTTAGATTTCAATATCTTGAACTTGTAGATGATCAAGATGATCTTTTGAATTTTAAAAAGACTTCGAACCACAAAATATGTAGATTTAGTAGAAATTTAACCGAAGAAGTCAAATTAGCTTTCCAAAATCCCAATATTTTGAACTTTGTAGATCATCACGGAGTCATCACTTTTATCTCGTTCTATGATTCTCCAATGCCTCAACGTGTTTGTATGACTTCCTGACCTGAGGCCAAATTACGGCATTCGATATCGATCGAAATCATAAATATTTTCAAAACATTTGTATAGCATACTTTAAGGATAATACAATTATTTAAAAGATGCACAGTTTACTATATTTTTTTTTTGGAGGTATTTGCCAAAAGATGAACAATAGTAAAAGAGTTTAAATTGAACTATATATACATACATATGTTTTTAAAAACGAATCAAAATGGATACCAAAATTCAATAAATTTTTTGCATCGAAGTAACTTTCAACATCCCTAAAGTATACTTCACAATATTTGCCTAAAAGTCTGAGTTTTCGATCGGGCCCTGTTTTTTGAAACCTTGGGGATTATATTCGATAACTTGACAATTTTTATCAGTACCTTTCGTTTTTAGTGTATGTCTTAGCCAACCACGGCTCTTGATCGGCGCGCAACCTTAGATCTGGGTTTGAAATTGTAACGGGCCAGAAAACTCTGAGGATCCGTCCTGGACACAGTTTGACAAATGCCTGTAATCTGCTCATCTCTCGACTCAAAATATTCGTAATTCCGAAATATTTTATGTCGTTAAATAGTAACATTTCATACGAGATATAAAGTTGTCGGGGATCATGGATGTAAATCAAGGTTGGCCAAATGGAGAGCGTTTTTAAATGAGAGTGATCAATTTTAAAATGAGAATTGTATTTGCTATATGTTTTGTTGTTGTTATGTATTGTTGTTATTAGTTTAGTATGCATTTTTGTTTGTGGTTTTTTGAGTATGAGTAAAGAAACAGTTTTTTGGTTTAATCTAAATTTTTGTTATCCCCCCGCCACTTAAATAATGGCCAACCTTGATATAAATTAAATAGATCATTGCTACATTCAAAATTTAAAGAATTTCAGGGAATTTAGCTTAGGATTATGAATTTTAAAACTAAGTTTGGTATAGTTACAAAATTTAGGGAATACAAAGCCTATTTCTGGAAGTTATCTGGGATGTTTTGAAGAAAGAAGGCATTATTTGATAGATTTGAGAGGCTTTTAGAAAAATTCGAACCATAAAGGTGAGGGAAGAGATCGTCAAAGAATAGAGTTCAAAACTTTATGATTATTAAGTCATATAAGGGCTCTTCGGATTCTTCCGAGAAGATGTTCTTCGCTTTTCGGAATATCTTCTTTACCATATTTGATTCTTTTGCTCAAATTGTTTGAAACTCATACCCCGATCTTTCAAACTCTTCGAAACTCACACACTGATCTTGCGAGAAACTTCCACTTAAGAGCATAAGTTTTGCGTGATCATAGTTAAGAGTAAATATCTCTTTTTAAATTTATTATTTGCTTAATGCATTTTTAGGCGTTTCGGTGTCTTGAAGTAAGAATTGTGAAATTCATAACTTTTAAATGCGGGTGCTTTTCAAAATTTATGTACATACAAAGAAAACATTTTGTCAAGAATAAATAAAATTCTTAATTAATTCTAGAAATTTTTCTTTACAAAATTTAAGCGAAGAAAGCGATAAAAGGGAGAGGTACGAGTAAGTCTAAAGATAGAGAAGAGGAAGTTTTAATAAATTCCAATCATTTTGGATTTAGTTAAAGTCTTTTGGTCATTGATTTATGGATTTTTAACGTGAAAATAATAGAAATTTTAAGAAATCACTTAAATAAAGATAAAAATTTGAAATTGGAAACATTTGAAAGGCCCTAAATTACTAAGACTAAGTCAGATAATAAAAATTTTGATAATTTTTTAAGAATTTTTTTTTTAATTATTGAGTGATAATTTTTTGAGTTTAAAACAATTTCGAAACTAATTTCAAAACATTTACGAATTTTTTAAAACTTTCAAATTTGTTGATTAAAATATTTTTTATAATAGCATTGATTTAAACCTTTTTTCACATATTTCTTTAAAAACTCCTTCCAAGTAAAATATTCAACTTTTTAATCCCCAACTCTAAAGACCATAAATCCCTTTACCTTTATTCTTTGTCTGCAGACTTCAACTCAAAAGACCCGGATAAGACTCATAATGATGAGGATGATTCACGTCTCTTGCATTTATTTACCATTAATTTCATCATGAATTTCACAATTTCAAAATCCTGACTCGTATTCATTAAATTTTCAAAACGAACATGTTGCAACATGTCCAAAGACATTTCTTCATTCATTTTTTTATTTAAAGAATACGATCAGGTAGTAAGATCGTATTCTTCCAAAACGTAGGCTGGTTTTTCAAGGGTAAATCAGTCTGTAATTGTTCCCTGATTTAAATTTTTGTTCTTCGTTTTCAAAATCTTATAGATCAAAAACAACACAACATTAACATTTCTAAAACATTAAAGATCATTTAAGTGATCTTCATTTTATCTTTTAAAGGAATTTAGGAACTTAAGGCACAAAAAAAGATTTATTTTTTGTAGGTACCTGGAGTTGAAAAAGAAAATTTCAATAAATCAGTACAGTATCGAAAAAGAGAATTTGAAAATCTTTGAGATCATTTTGTGTGTGCGTCTGGGAAAATCTTGAGATTTTTTCTCAAGACAATAGACAGGCAGGCGATAATCTAAAGCCTAGAGGAATTTGAGAGATCATTATAAAAGTGGTTGTTAGAAAATTAATTGAAATTTAACGACTTTTTCTTTAAAGATAATTTGAAAATCAAAGTGTAAAAATAGAAAAATTAGAAAAACTGTTTAAATTGAAGGTTAAGGTGAAACCACAAAAGAAAGTAATTAATTAAAAGAACTCAATTTATTATTCGAATTTTTTTTTTAAATCTTTCCCCGTAAGTCATAAACGCATTATAAAATAGTAAAAGTCTGATTTTATATGGAAAATTGTAATTATAAGCTTTTCTTGGCTTTAGTTTTTGTTTATGAATTGGGGGGTTTATTATTAGGGAACTTATTTTTATACGAAATTTCAAAAAAAAAAAAAAAAATTATTTTTCAAAAATTTCTTATTTTTATACGAATTTATTCAAAAATTTTGTATTTTTACAGGAAATTAATTAATAAAAATAGGAAATTTTTGAAAAATTTCTTATAAAAATAGGAAAATTTTGAAAAATTTCCTATAAAAATAGGAAATTTTTCAAAAATTTCCTATAAAAATAGGAAATTTTTGAAAAATTTCCTATAAAGATAAGAAATTTTTGAAAAATTTCCTATAAAAATAGGAAATTTTTGAAAAATTTCCTATAAACATAGGAAATTTTTGAAAAATTTCCTATAAAAATAGGAAATTTTTGAAAAATTTCCTATAAAAATAGGAAATTTTTGAAAAATTTCCTATAAAAATAGAAAATTTTTGAAAAATTTCCTATTAAAATAGGAAATTTTTGAAAAATTTCCTATAAAAATAGGAAATTTTTGAAAAATTTCCTATAAAAATAGGAAATTTTTGAAAAATTTCCTATAAAAATAGGAAATTTTTGAAAAATTTCCTATAAAAATAGGAAATTTTTGAAAAATTTCCTATAAAAATAGGAAATTTTTGAAAAATTTCCTATAAAAATAGGAAATTTTTGAAAAATTTCCTATAAAAATAGGAAATTTTTGAAAAATTTCCTATAAAAATAGGAAATTTTTGAAAAATTTCCTATAAAAATAGGAAATTTTTGAAAAATTTCCTATAAAAATAGGAAATTTTTGAAAAATTTCCTATAAAAATAGGAAATTTTTGAAAAATTTCCTATAAAAATAGGAAATTTTTGAAAAATTTCCTATAAAAATAGGAAATTTTTGAAAAATTTCCTATAAAAATAGGAAATTTTTGAAAAATTTCCTATAAAAATAGGAAATTTTTGAAAAATTTCCTATAAAAATAGGAAATTTTTGAAAAATTTCTTATAAAAATAGGAAATTTTTGAAAAATTTCCTATAAAAATAGGAAATTTTTGAAAAATTTCCTATAAAAATAGGAAATTTTTGAAAAATTTCCTATAAAAATAGGAAATTTTTGAAAAATTTCCTATAAAAATAGGAAATTTTTGAAAAATTTCCTATAAAAATAGGACATTTTTGAAAAATTTCCTATAAAAATAGGAAATTTTTGAAAAATTTCCTATAAAAATAGGAAATTTTTGAAAAATTTCCTATAAAAATAGGAAATTTTTGAAAAATTTCCTATAAAAATAGGAAATTTTTGAAAAATTTCCTATAAAAATAGGAAATTTTTGAAAATTTTCCTATAAAAATAGGAAATTTTTGAAAAATTTCCTATAAAAATAGGAAATTTTTGAAAAATTTCCTATAAAAATAGGAAGTTTTTGAAAAATTTCCTATAAAAATAGAAAATTTTTGAAAAATTTCCTATAAAAATAGGAAATTTTTGAAAAATTTCCTATAAAAAAATTTCCTATAAAAAAAATTTACAAAAATTTCCTATTTTTAAAGGAAACTTTTAAAAAATTTCCTATTTTTGTAGGAAATTTTTCAAAAATTTCCTATTTTTATAGGAAATTTTTCACAAATTTCGTATTTTTATAGGACATTTTTCAAAAATTTCCCATTTTTATAGGAAATTTTTTAAAAATTTCATTATAATTTTTGTAGTTGTCATAATTTTGAAAACAAAAGCAACACAAAAAGTTTTAAATTCAAAAATGACTTTAAAAGTTTTGGTACAATACAAACAGGAGGCACGCTTTCTGCACACGAATTGTGCCATTCGTAATTATTTGCGACTGCAGTTGGTGGCAGCAACTGCAGGCATTTGAAAACATGTTAACAATTTGTTATTCAAACGTTTTAAAACTATTTTGAAAGTTCGCTAGTTTTCCGCTAAAATGCTCAAAGGGCTGAGCTATAGTCGGCCTTCATTTGTCTTTTGTGAGTGAAGACTTTACTGTGAGTAGGCACTCAATCGTATGCAGTAGTAGATTGTCGTGCATAAAATTTTGTTTTGTGGCAAAAAAACTAAAATTAAGTTTAAAAACAAACAATTTGAATTTTATAATGAAATGAAATATGCCAGACTTTGAAGGAAATAAATGAATTTTGAAAGATCTTCAATCACAATAATGGTTTTATAAGCGTTATTGTGAATGTTATCTATTTAAAGTTCCATCTTTTATTTTGATAATGCAATTAACACCAATCTCTAGCTTTAAATTTAGATTTTTGAGGAATTAGTTTAATTGCAATTGTGAATGATTTTTACTGTGAATAAATATCATTGTGAATTATATTTATAATTTGAGACATTTAGAAAAAGTTTTTAGCCTTCCACTTTTTTTTTAATATAATATATTTAAAAAAATAAAAAAAATAAAAATATATTATATTTTTATTTGAATTTACAATTGATTCACTCAAGAATCCCTTTTCTAATCTTTTAATGCCTTTAAGTCTCTGTCGCTTAAAAAAACTACTGAATGTTAATAAAACTACAACATTTAAACGTCAATTACATTTTCACTCTTTGACACATTTCAAACAGAAAATGTTGTGAACTGATGCGACGTTAATTTTTTTTTAAACAAATATTTGAAAAAATAAAATATAGGTTTAAAATAGAAAATATCCTTTAAAGATATTTTAAAATCTTTTATATGAAATTTTTCAAAAATTTCTTATTTTGATAGAAATTTTTTAAAAATTTCTTATTTTGATAGAAATTTTGTAAAAAATTATTATTTGTATAGGAAATTTTTCAAAAATTTCTTATTTTTATAGGAAATTTTTCAAAAATTTCTTATTTTTATAGGAAATTTTTCAAAAATTTCTTATTTTTATAGAAAATTTTTCAAAAATTTTATTATTTTTATAGGAAATTTTTCAAAAATTTCTTATTTTTATAGGAAATTATTCAAAATTTTCTTATTTTTATAGGAAATTTTTCAAAAATTTTTTAGTTTTAAGAAAATTTTTGAAAAATTTCTTATTTTTATAAGAAATTTTTCAAAAATTTGTATGTGTTCAAAGGGATTTTTTTTAATTCCTTATTTTTATAGGAAACTTTTCAAAAATATCCTATTTTTATAGGAAATTTTCAAAAATTTCCTATTTTTATATGACATTATTAAAAAATTTCTTATTTTTATAGGAAATTTTTCAAAAATTTTTATGTGTTCAAAGGGAATTTTTTTTAATTTCTTATTTTTATAGGAAATTTTTCAAAAATATCCTATTTTTATAGGAAATTTTTTAAAAATATCCTATTTTTATAGGAAATTTTCGAAAATTTCCTATTTTTATAGGACATTATTAAAAAAATTCTCATTTTTATAGGAAATTTTTCAAAATTTTATTTTTTTTTAAGGAAATGTTTCTTTTTTTTATTTTTATAGAAAATTTTTCAAATACTTCTTATTTTTATAAGAAAAATTTTAAAAAATTTTCAAAAAGTTATTTTTTTAGTAAATTCTTCAAAAATTTCTTAGTTTTAAGAAAATTTTTCAAAAATTTCTTATTTTTATAGAAAATTTTTCAAAAATTTCTTATTTTTATAGGAAATTTTTCAATAATTTCTTATTTTCAAAGGGAATATTTTTTAATTTCTTAATTTTGTAGGAAATTATCAAAAATATCCTATATTTATAGGAAATTTTTAAAAATTTCCTATTTTTATATGACACTATTAAAAAATTTCTTATTTTTATAGGAAATTCTTCAAAAAATTCTTATTTTTTTTTAGAAAATTTTTCATTTTTTTTTTATTTTTGTAGAAAATTTTTCAAATATTTCATAGGAAATTCTTCAAAAAATTCTTATTTTTTTTTAGAAAATTTTTCAATTTTTTTTTATTTTTATAGAAAATTTTTCAAACATTTCCTAGTTTTATAAGAAATTTTTTAAAAAATTTTCAAAAATTTATTTTTTTTTTAGGAAATTTTTCAAAAATTTCTTTTTTTTATTTATTTTGCAAAAATTTCTTTTTTTAACAAAACAATTTTCAAAAATTTTCTGTTTTTATAAGAAATTTTCAAAAATAGGAATTTTTTCGAAAATTTCTATAAATATAGAAAATTTTTCAAAAATTAAAAATTCCTAAATATCCTTCAATAATATTGAATTTTTAAAATTTCAATATTTATGAATTTTAGAAAATTCTCTTTAATTATTGAAGTTTTGACAAATTCAGTTTAAATGTTCAATTTTTAAAACATTTTCTATAAGTTTTCGAAAAATTTCTCATTAGTGAATTTTTTGAAAAATTCTCCCTTAATAGTAATTTTTCGTAAAAATCTGTAAAAACAGTTAATTTTCCAAGAATTCCCCATTAACATTTAATTTTCGAAAATGTCCTTTAAATAGTAAATTTTTTTAATTTACAAATAATTTCTTATAAATATTAAATTTTAGAAAAATTACTTATTTACAGAAATTTTTCAAAAATTTCCCTTAAAATTTAAATTTAAAAAAAAATACCCTATAAATATTGAATTTTCGAATAATTCCCTAAAAATAGTGAATGTTCGAAAAATTCCCGATAAATATTGAATTTTCAAAAAATTCCCTGTAAATATTAATTTTTGAAAAAATATCCTAATAATATTGAATTTTCGAAAAATTTCCTATAAATATTGAGTTTTCGAGTAATTCCCTAAAAATAATGATTGTTCGAAAAATTCCCTTTAAATATTGATTTTTCGAATAATTCACTTTAAATAATAAATTTTTGAAAAATTTCCTATAAATATTAAATTTTCGAAAAATTCCCTATAAATTTGAGTTTCAGAAAATTCTTTATAAATATTGAATTTTCAAAAAATTCCCTGTAAATATTCATTTTCGAAAAAAATTCCCTGTTAATATTGAATTTAAAAAAAAAAATACCTATAAATATTGAATTTTCGAAAAATTTCCTCTAAGTATTGGTTTTTTTTTAAAAATTCCCTATAAATAGTAAATTTTCGAAAAATTCAATATAAATTTGAATTTTCGAAAAGTTTCCTATAAATAGTTAATTTTCGAAAAATTTTCTATAAATATTGAATTTTTGAAAAATGCCCTATAAATATTGAATTTTCGAAAAATGCCCTATAAATAGTGAATTTTCGAAAAATATCCTATAAATATTAGTTGATTTTCGAAAAATTTTCTATAAATATTGAATTTTTGAAAAATGCCCTATAAATATTGAATTTTCGAAAAATGCCCTATAAATAGTGAATTTTCGAAAATTTTCGAAATTCCCAATTAATATTGAACTTTCGAAAAATTCTTCATAAATAGTAATCTTTTGAAAAATTCTCTGTAATTGAATTTTTCAAAAATAGTAAATTTTTACTAATCTACTAATTTTCAAAAATTTGAAGAATTATCCCACTGTGTTTGTTTCTGATTTGTGTAAATGTGTGTAAATGGTTGTTGTCTCTGGTATTTTACATGTTTTTCCGACATGTTTTTCCAAATAACCAATTGACACGCTACGTTTGCTAGCAACACGTATGAACTTATACAAGTTGATGTGGCTGACACAACAAAAATTGTCTCAGTTTTTTTTTATTGTATTGTCATGTAAAATAAAGCTTCCTTCCCCCCCTTTTTATAGGGTCATTAAACATGTAACAAGAACAAATGTTGGGTTGTCTATAAACAATATTTTTTGTTGCCAAAATAAATAGCAAAGAAGTAAAAGGTTAAGGAGTTTTGCAAGCAAAGGGAAATAAAGAAGTTTTGCCAGAGAAAATTTCTTACAAAGGGAAAATGCTAAACAATTTGCTCAACGGAAATGTATATGTTTATTTTACATTTTTGTAGGCCTATTGTATGTATGTGTAAAAAAAAACATGTTTGAAAAATATTATTCAATTTCGAATACCATTATCATTTATTTCAACAGATACTGGCGAATATGTTTGTTAAATGTATGTGTCTAAGGGAACATTTTATCAAGGATCAATTGCGACTTAAGGTTTGTTCGGCTTTGCCAAAGTACGTGCTTTATTCTAGGCTATTGTTGGAATTCTAAGAATTCTATTTTTGTCTTTCATTACAAATTCATTCGAATTTCGAATATTTAAAAATAATAAAACTAAAACCATATGAATGTAAGTGGATTCTCCATGACTCACTTACACGCAGCTCAGATTTCTTAAACAAAAAATTTCTTAATCGAAAAAATAAAGATATGGATTTCTTTGTTCTTTTTACTGAAATAGACAAAAACTTTGTTGTTTTGTATAATTGCATAATTGTTGGAAAATTTGCTGGTGTTTAGGCGTAACCTTAAAATATGCAGAATTTTACAGGCTTGAGAATTTCAAATACTTATGTAAGTATTTCAATCTAATCCCTGGCACTTCATGCCCACCAATTGCTTTTAAATTGTTTCTTTCTAAGGTTCGTTGATATTTCTCTTGTCTTTATAATATTTTCAAAATTAACGCACGATTTTCCAATTATCAGCTTGTTTTTTTCTTAAAAGCGTGGGGGTTTGAAAACACTTAAACGTTTTGAAAGATGTCGATTTTCATTAGAAAAATATGCATTTTTCAGCAAATTGTTGGTTATTAAGTTTTTTGTGTTACTTTTTGTAATTGAATCATGTTTTTTTAAGAATTTGCTGATTTTTTGTTTCTTTTCTCGAAAAAGATTAAATATCGCAATTGCATTCGATAAATAAATGCGTAAAAGCAACATTTGCGTTTATATTAAATGAATAAATATTTTCAGTCTATATAAATATTTGTCTTGAAATCGGATATTTTAGAAATGACGGAAGAAAATTTGAAAATATTGATTAATTAATATTTAAAATATTTGTCAGATATTTGATTAACTTGAATCAATATATGATTGATGACTTTATTTAGAATAAGTCATAACATTATCTTCGTTAGTGCTTACTGCTGGTGAAGATCGATAATTCCAAGAGAATATAACTGACATAACTGACAAATTTTTCAAAAATTTCTTATTTTTATAGGAAATTTAAAAAAAAAATCTTATTTTCATAAGAAATTTTTCAAAATTTTCTTCTTTTTATAGGACATTTTTCAAAAATTTCCTATTTTTATAGGAAATTTTATCAAAAATTTCCTATTTTTATAGGAAATTTTATCAAAAATTTCCTATTTTTATAGGAAATTTTATCAAAAATTTCCTATTTCTATAGGAAATTTTATCAAAAATTTCCTATTTCTATAGGAAAATTTTCAAAAATTTCCTATTTTTATAGGAAAATTTTAAAAATTTCCTATTTTTAGAGGAAATTGTTTAAAAATTTTCTATTTTTTAAAAATTTCTTCTTTTTATAGGACATTTTTCAAAAATTTCCTATTTTTATAGGATTTTTTTTTTAAATTTCCTTTTTTTTTTGGAAATTTTTCAAAAATTTCCTATTTTCAAAAATTTCTTATTTTTATAGGAAATTTTTCAAAAATTTCTAATTTTTATGGGATATTTTTTTTTAAATTACCTATTTTTATAGGAAATTTTTCATAAATTTCTTATTTTTATCGGAAATTTTTCAAAAATTTCCTATGTTTATAGGAAATTTTATCAAAAATTTCTTATTTTTATAGGAAATTTTATCAAAAATTTCCTATTTCTATAGGAAAATTTTCAAAAATTTCCTATTTTTATAGGAAATTTTTAAAAATTTCCTATTTTTAGAGGAACTTTTTTTAAAAATTTTCTATTTTTAGAGGAAATTTTTCAAAAATTTCCTATTTTTAGAAGAAATTTTTTAAAAATTTCTTATTTTTAGAGGAAATTTTTTAAAAATTTCTTATTTTTAGAGGAAATTTTTTAAAATATTCCTATTTTTATAGGAAATTTTTCAAAAATTTCCTATTTTTATAGGAAATTTTTTAAAAATTTCCTATTTTTATAGGAAATTTTTCAAAAATTTCCTATTTTTCAAAAATTTCCTATTTTTATAGGAAATTTTTCAAAAATTTCCTATTTTTATAGGAAATTTTTCAAAAATTTCCTATTTTTATAGGAAATTTTTCAAAAATTTCCTATTTTTATAGGAAATTTTTCAAAAATTTCCTATTTTTATAGGAAATTTTTCAAAAATTTCCTATTTTTATAGGAAATTTTTCAAAAATTTCCTATTTTTATAGGAAATTTTTCAAAAATTTCCTATTTTTATAGGAAATTTTTCAAAAATTTCCTATTTTTATAGGAAATTTTTCAAAAATTTCCTATTTTTATAGGAAATTTTTCAAAAATTTCCTATTTTTATAGGAAATTTTTCAAAAATTTCCTATTTTTATAGGAAATTTTTCAAAAATTTCCTATTTTTATAGGAAATTTTTCAAAAATTTCCTATTTTTATAGGAAATTTTTCAAAAATTTCCTATTTTTATAGGAAATTTTTCAAAAATTTCCTATTTTTATAGGAAATTTTTCAAAAATTTCCTATTTTTATAGGAAATTTTTCAAAAATTTCCTATTTTTATAGGAAATTTTTCAAAAATTTCCTATTTTTATAGGAAATTTTTCAAAAATTTCCTATTTTTATAGGAAATTTTTCAAAAATTTCCTATTTTTATAGGAAATTTTTCAAAAATTTCCTATTTTTATAGGAAATTTTTCAAAAATTTCCTATTTTTACAGGAAATTTTTCAAAATTTTCCTGTTTTTATACGAAATTTTTCAAAAATTTCCTATTTTTATAGGAATTTTTTCAAAAATTTCCTATTTTTATAGGAAATTTTTCAAAAATTTCTTATTTTTAGAGGAAATTTTTTAAAAATTTCTTATTTTTAGAGAAAATTTTTTAAAAATTTCATGTTTTTATAGGAAGCTTTTCAAAAATTTCCTATTTTTATAGGAAATTTTTCAAAAATTTCCTATTTTTTAAGGAAATTTTTCAAAAATTTCCTATTTTTATAGGAAATTTTTCAAAAATTTCCTATTTTTATAGGAAATTTTTCAAAAATTTTCTATTTTTATAGGAAATTTTTCAAAAATTTCCTATTTTTATAGGAAATTTTTTCAAAAATTTCCTATTTTTATAGGAAATTTTTTCAAAAATTTCCTATTTTTATAGGAAATTTTTCAAAAATTTCCTATTTTTATAGGAAATTTTTCAAAAATTTCCTATTTTTATAGGAAATTTTTCAAAAATTTCCTATTTTTATAGGAAATTTTTCAAAAATTTCCTATTTTTATAGGAAATTTTTCAAAAATTTCCTATTTTTATAGGAAATTTTTCAAAAATTTCCTATTTTTATAGGAAATTTTTCAAAAATTTCCTATTTTTATAGGAAATTTTTCAAAAATTTCCTATTTTTATAGGAAATTTTTCAAAAATTTCCTATTTTTATAGGAAATTTTTCAAAAATTTCCTATTTTTATAGGAAATTTTTCAAAAATTTCCTATTTTTATAGGAAATTTTTCAAAAATTTCCTATTTTTATAGGAAATTTTTCAAAAATTTCCTATTTTTATAGGAAATTTTTCAAAAATTTCCTATTTTTATAGGAAATTTTTCAAAAATTTCCTATTTTTATAGGAAATTTTTCAAAAATTTCCTATTTTTATAGGAAATTTTTCAAAAATTTCCTATTTTTATAGGAAATTTTTCAAAAATTTCCTATTTTTATAGGAAATTTTTCAAAAATTTCCTATTTTTATAGGAAATTTTTCAAAAATTTCCTATTTTTATAGGAAATTTTTCAAAAATTTCCTATTTTTATAGGAAATTTTTCAAAAATTTCCTATTTTTATAGGAAATTTTTCAAAAATTTCCTATTTTTATAGGAAATTTTTCAAAAATTTCCTATTTTTATAGGAAATTTTTCAAAAATTTCTTATTTTTATCAGTTCCAATATCATATCAGAATGTTCGTTTTGATTAAATCTTAAAATTCAGCTAATTTTAGTGATTATATCTTAAACATAGATGAGTCATATTTTAATATCATCTTAAAATTGACATACATTTATAGAAATTTTTTAGTGAAAGTTTTGTTTATTTTTATTTCTATAAAAAATTCTTAAGAATTAAATCCAAAGCCAAAACAAAAACTTATAAATATAAACAAAAAACTTTACAAAAGAAATTAAAATATCTTTAAAACAAATTAACATATCTCCACAAATAGTTGGCAAATCATATAGAGATAACCTAGAAAAGATCAAACGATTTTTAATCACATACAAAACTTTGTATGAAATGATCACGAAAGCTACTAACATAAAACTGAAAGCTTTTGGCAGTTAAAACTTTATGACGGCTACTAGTATTGATTTCCTCTACAATTTAAAATGAAAACGTAAAAAGTAATACTTTTCAAAGGGTGGGGTTTCTTAGATTAACCCCGATTTCAAGAGAGCTCATTAGTTTTTGTATTTCTTTTGTGGGTAATTGTACCTTTTTTGTCTTTCATTTAATTTTGTAATATAAATGATTAATTACACTTTTGTGAATAACACAATACTTGAACTTTTTTCTATTATTTAAACTTTTAATACGATTGACCCATATTTTAAATATTAAGCATCTTTTCTCATATGTTGATTTACTTGACCCTTTTTGAAGTGATTTGTTGAATATTTTGTTTAAATTTTAAAGTGCGTTTTTATTTATTCTTTCATATTTATTTCAAAAGCTTTTCACTTTGATCATTATGCAGGAAGTAACACCCCATGGTGTTAGAAATTTATTAAATATTCTATTACTTGGCACTTTTTTCTATGTGCAAATATTTATTTGCATCATTATGCAGCAGAATTAGATAACAAAAGTTCTGAATGGTATTTAGAATATTGATGGTGTGAAAATATTTGCTTTAACAAATCATCGTGTATTGTTATAGACAGACAATAGTTAAGGAATTTTTCTTTTTGTTAGGAAATTTTCCAAAGAATTTGTCAAATGTAAAGTCATTTTTGGGATTAAAACAAGTGTCAAAAGGAAATTTTCTTAAGGCGGATTATTGAGGTCAGGTTTTGTTTGAAAGGAAATTCAAAGAATTTTCTTGTGTCTAACAAAAAGCTTGAGTAAAAGCTTTATTCATTCTCGACAAAGAGCCAATTTTTTGAAACGTTCGATTATTTTCTTAAACTGTAAAGAAATTTTAAAAGTAGGTGATGAGATTATTATGCATATTAAGAATTTAATTAAATATAACAAAAGCTTATGTAAAAGCTTTATTCTTAACTTTTCCCGAAAAAGGCCTACAACGACTTATTTGTCAACTTCGAGAAACAAAGTTTAAAATGAAAAATAAGTGTAAAATGTAAGTAAAGGGATATTTTGAGATATAAAGTCCTGAAAAAGCTTTTGTAAAAGCTTTTTTCTAAACTTTTAAAGTGCTTAACGACTCATTTGAAAACTGCAATAATCATAGTTTTGACTGATAAAGAAGGTAAAGTGATATTTTTAAAATTGAAATCTTAAAAAAAGCTTGTTAAAAGCTTTTATCATTACTATTTGCAAAGAAGAACAAAATGACATATTTGAAAACTTCAAGGATCAAAGTTTTGTCTAAAAAAGTCATAAATGTAAGTAAAGAGATGTTTTAAGGCATAAAGTCTAAAAAAAGATTGTGTAAAAGCTTTGATCTTTACATTTTCCGAAAAAGGGCTAAAACGACTCATTGGTAACTTCAAGAATCAAAGTTTTGACTAAAAGAGAAGTCTAAAATGTAGATAAAGAGATATTTTAAGATAGGGTCTTAAAAAAAGCTTATGTTAAAGCTTAATCATTATTTTTTTTAAAGAAGAGCTAAAATTACTAATTTATTTGAAAACTTTAAGAATAGAACTTTAAGAAAGATGTAGATAAAGAGATATTTTAAGACATATAGTCTTAAAAAAGCTTTAATCATTATAAAAAAAGCTTTGTTCTTTACTTTTCCCGAAAAAGGGCTAAAACAAATAATTTGAAAACTTCGAGAATCAAAATTTGTACTAAAAAAGAAATCTAAAGTGTATAAAAGAGATATTTTAATACATAAAGTCTTAAAAAAGCTTGAGTAAAAGCTTTAATCATTACTCTTTCCGAAAAAAGACTAAAACGACTTATTCAAAAACTTTAAGAATCAATGTTTTGATTTGAAAAGATAACTAAAATCTGGATAGATATATATTTTAAAATTATATTAAGATCTTTTTTAAAAAAGCTTTTTAGAAAAGTTTTTTAACTCTCCTCGAAGGCTTAAAAGACTTATTTGAAAACTTCAATTCTTTTCTTGATCTGGAATCAAGTTTAAAATGTAGATAAAGTGATATGCTAAGACATTTATTAATAATAATTTACTTAGAAAAGCTTGTCCAAAAGCATAATTTGTTACTCTTCTCGAATAAGGGCTAAAACGACTTATTTCAAAACTTCTGTTCTTTTCTTGATCTGGAAAGAAGCTTAAAATATTAGTAAAAAGATATTTGAAGTCATATATTCAGAATTTACTAAAAAAAGTTTGTCCAAAAGCTTAATTTTTTACCCTCCTCGAAGAAGGGTTAAAATGGCTATTTTGAAAACTTCTATTCTTTTATTGGTCCGGAAAGAAGGTTAAAATATAGCTAAAGAGATATTTGGAGACATATGTTAAGAATTTACTTAAGAAAGTTTTTCAAAAAGCTTAATTTTTCACTCTCCTCGAAGAAGGGTTAAAAAAGCTATTTTGAAAACTTTTATGCTTTAATTGATATGAAAGGAAGTTTAAAATAAACATAAATAGAAATTTTAAGACATATATTAATTTAATTAAAAAAGCTTGCTTAAAAGCTTAGTTTTCACTCATATCGAAGACGAGCTCAAACGACTTTTTTTGAAAAGTTTGCTTATTTCCTTGATCTGTAAAGAAGTTAAAGAAGAAGTGCTTAAATAAATATATTAAGATCTAGATAATGCCTTAGATTAAGACATAAATAGAATAAGTAAAAATGGAGTTATTGTTACTTTCTTTGACTAAACTTTAAAAATTTAAGCTGATATTAAATATTTTAAACATTTGTAAACATATTTTCAAATTCCACATCCAACATCTTTCCAACCCCCTCCTCACCCTAAAATTCTGTAAAAAAGCTTTCAATGACAAAATTACAAAATATTTTTCTCACACTCTCAAAATAATCGTCTAACATAAAATTTGCATTCAAATGTCACTTTCGATAACTGTCACTTGTTAGGAAAAATATGTTTTTTTACATTTTCAAAAAAAAAAGTAAATAAAACCCCAGTCATCAGAGGGACAGACAGACTCACTATCAAACAATATTAAATATGCATAAGAATGAATATGAGCTCTAGAGCTAAATATTTGGTGACAGGCAAAAAAAAGGGGTATAAGGGTTTCAAAATTACGGTCGTTTTTAAAATCAACAAAAATATCAAACCAGAACAGGATAGACAGACGGAAGGACAGAGGGACACATTACATAGCCAAATGCATAGAAATGCAAATTAGAACCCGTCTGGAAGGGGTTTTATTAAACATTAATATTTTTTGCTTTGTTAGCATTTTTGCTTCCTCTTTGTTTAGTAAAGATTTAAATTTAAACTCTTTTTTTAAGGAAAAACTTAATAGAAAAAATTTAAATATTAAATTCCATATTTTTATAAGCAATTTTTTTGCTTAAGAATATGAATGAACATTTCGTTTTTTAGTGATTTTATTGTGATAAAAATCTTTTAAATGGTTCTTTATCTAAAATGCTGGGCTTTTTTGGTTGGTTAACAACAGATGAAGTGACAAAAGGCCAAGTAATTTAATTAAGTTCTTAATGGACTGAATCAGACGTTACTAAAAAGTGTTGGCGAATATGTAAAATGATAGATATTAAGAGGAGAGAACATAGAAATAATGAAAACAAACACCAAAAAACATCAAAGCTACAATAAAGAAAAGTTGTCACGATTTTTAAATTTTTTTTACTGAAATTTTTCTATTGAAAAACGAAATTTTTCTATAGAAATTTTTTTTAAAAAATTTTTCTATAGAATTTTTTCTATAGAAATTTTTCTATAGAAGTTTTTCTATATAAATTTTTCTATAAAATTTTTCAATAGAAATTTTTCTATAGAAATTTTTCTATAGACAGTTTTCTATAAAAATTTTTCTACAGAAATTTTTCTATAAAAATTTTTTTATAGAAATTCATCTATAAAAATTTTTCTATAGAAATTTTTCTACAGAAATGTTTCTACAGCATGTTTTCTATAAACATTTTCTATAGAAATTTTTCTATAGAAATTCTTCTATAGACGTTTTTCTATGTAATTTTTTTTATAAAAATTTTTCTATTGAAATTTTTCCATTGAAATTTTTCGATCGCAATTTTTCTATCGAAATTTTTTTTTTTTAATTTTTCTATCGAATTTTTTCTATAGAAATTTTTTTATTGAAATTTTTCTATAAAAATTTTTCTATAGAAATGTTTCTTTAAAAATTTTTCTATAGAAATTTTTTTATAAAAATTTTTCTATAGAAATTTTTCTATAGAAGTTTTTCTATATAAATTTTTCTATAAAAATTTTTCAATAGAAATTTTTCTATAGAAATTTTTCTATAGAAATTTTTCTATAGAAATTTTTCTATAAAAATTTTTCTATACAAATTTTTCTATACAAATTTTTCAATAGAAATTTTTCTATAGAAATTTTTCTATAGAAATTTTTCTATAGAAATTTTTCTATAGAAATTTTTCTATAGACATTTTTCTACAGAAAATTTTCTATAGAAATTTTTCTACAGAAAATTTTCTATAGAAATTTTTATAGAAATTTTTGCTATAAAAATTTTTCTATAAAAAATTTTCTATAAAAATTTTTCTATAAAAAATTTTCTATAAAAAATTTTCTATAAAAATTTTTCTATAATAATTTTTCTATGAGAATTTTTCTAAAAAAATTTTTCTATCAAAAATTTTCCAAAGAAATTTTTCTTAAAAAAAAATTTATATAAATATTCCTATAGAAATTTTTCTATAAATATTCCTATAGAAATTTTTCTATAAAAATTTTTTATAGAAATTTTTCTATAGAAATTTTTCTATAAAAATTTTTCTATACAAATTTTTCTATAGAAATTTTTCTATAAAAATTTTTCTATACAAATTTTTCAACAGAAATTTTTCTATAGAAATTATTCTATAGAAATTTTTCTATGGAAATTTTTTTATAGAAATTTTTCTATAGAAATTTTTCTATGGAAATTTTTCTATGGAAATTTTTCTATAGAAATTTTTCTATAAAAATTTTTTTACAGAAATTTTCTATAGAAATTTTTCTATACAAATTTTTCTATAGAAATTTTTCTATAGAAATTTTTCTATAGAAATTTTTCTATAGAAATTTTTCTATAGAAATTTTTCTATAGACATTTTTCTATACAAATTTTTCTATAAAAATTTCAATAGAAAAATTTCTCTAGAAATTATTCTATAGAAATTTTTTTATAGAAATTTTTTATAGAAACTTTTCTATAGAAATTTTTTATAGAAATTTTTCTATAGAAATTTTTCTATAGAAATTTTTCTATAGAAAATTTTTTAAAAAAATTTTTCTATAAAAAATTTTCTAGAGAAATTTTTCTATCGAAATTTTTATAGAATTTTTTCTATAAAAATTTTTCTATAAAAATTTTTCTATAGAAATTTTTCTATAGAAATTTTTCTATAGAAATTTTTCTATAGAAATTTGTCTATAGAAATTTTTCTATAGAAATTTTTCTATAGAAATTTTTCTATAAAAATGTTTCTATACAAATTTTTCTATAGAAATTTTTCTATAAAAATTTTTCTATACAAATTTTTCAACAGAAATTTTTCTATAGAAATTATTCTATAGAAATTTTTCTATGGAAATTTTTTTATAGAAATTTTTCTATAGAAATTTTTCTATGGAAAATTTTCTATGGAAATTTTTCTATAGAAATTTTTCTATAGAAATTTTTTTACAGAAATTTTCTATAGAAATTTTTCTATGCAAATTTTTCTATAGAAATTTTTCTATAGAAATTTTTCTATAGAAATTTTTCTATAGAAATTTTTCTATACAAATTTTTCTATACAAATTTTTCTATAAAAATTACAATAGAAAAATTTCTCTAGAAATTTTTCTATAGAAATTTTTTTATAGAAATTTTTTATAGAAACTTTTCTATAGAAATTTTTTATAGAAATTTTTCTATAGAAATTTTTCTATAGAAAATTTTTCTAAAAAAATTTTTCTATAAAAAATTTTCTAGAGAAATTTTTCTATCGAAATTTTTATAGAATTTTTTCTATAAAAATTTTTCTATAAAAATTTTTTTATAGAAATTTTTCAATAGAAATTTTTCTATAGAAATTTTTCTATATAAATTTTTCTATAGAAATTTTTCTATAAAAATTTTTCTATAGAAATTTTTCTATAGAAATTTTTCTATAGAAATTTTTCTATAAAAATTTTTCTATAGAAATTTTTCTATAGACATTTTTCTATAGAAACATTTCTATAGAAATTTTTCTATAGAAATTTTACTATAGAAATTTTTTATAGAAATTTTTTGTAGAAATTTTTCTATAGAAATTTTTCTATAGAAATTTTTCTATAGAAATTTTTCTATAGAAATTTTTCTATAGAAATTTTTCTATATAAATTTTTCTATAGAAATTTTTCTATAAAAATGTTTCTATAAAAATCTTTCTATAGAAATTTTTCTTTAAAATTTTTCTATAGAAAATTTGAAGAATCGTTAAATATTTTTGAGTATAGACATTTTTGCTCTCCACTGTACATATTTATTACCATATTATAGTTAATTAGAAAAAAATATTTTTTTTTACAAAAATAAAAGACATTTGTAAATAATAGTAACAAAAAATACCTGCAGCAAAAAGTTTTAAATGCATTCGTGTGGTTGGTCATTTTTTCAACAAATTTTTTAAGTAACCGGTTACATTTTTTATACAAAATATTTAAGTTTTTTTAAATTTTTTGTATTTCAACAACAAATAGTTTAGCTCAATCTGTGAAAAACTAAATATTTATAAGGTATTTTATGGTGTTACGAGATTTCAATATATTTATGGCGTAATTTTGAAATTTTTTTGCTTGATTTCGCTGAAAAACCTCAAATATTTTTTAGTTATTTATAAGCATATGGTTTTCTTGGCTTAAAAAGAAAAAATTTATTAAATTTTATAATTTATTTAAAAACAGGTCAATTTACCTGCTATTAAAATAAATGACAATAAAAAGTGGTTTGGGTTTCCTTAAAGTTAGACAGTCTCGAATACAAATTTATTGACTCATTCATAAATATTTATTATTAAAGTTAAGAGAAGGGGTGTTGAGTTTAAACAAAGAATGAAAAAATATCTAAACAAAATTTGTATTATTATAAAAATATGCTAAAAATGGGTTAAAGAATGTTAACAACAATTTAATTTTATAAAAAAAATATTCAAAAAAATTTACATAAATGTTAATGCTCAAGAGACTGGAAATTTTCAAAGTGTTAAGACAATGGGACAGTTAATTGTTAAAATGAAAAATAAATTAGATACGTTTAATTTGGTATAAGTTTGTAACAATTTAAAACAGATAAATGTAATTCAAATTTAAAATTTAAATAAAAAGTACTTTTTTGGTACCATACCATAAAAAGTACCTACTTGTCTCAATAAAGTACCAACTTTTTAAAAAGTATGATTTTTATTTATTTGTAATATCTTTGTCTTGCTAATCGGGTATCTTAACCATATTCAAATGCCATTAATCATTTTGTAGATTCGATTTTGTAACAAAGACAAATTATAAACGATCTTTTAAATAATGATGACTAACTGCTTTCAAAAGATATTTGTCTTATTTCTTTTTGTAAAATATACAAATAAGTTTTTGTAAAAATATACAAATAAATTTTAATCTTCATTAATTCTTAGCTTTAATTGTCTTTAGAAAAATTTCAAAACTGTTTTGGAAATTTTTAGCCATACATTTTTTAATATTTATTTGGCTAAAGAAACGAAAAGGTGTAAATTGCGGTTCAATCAAGGTTGAATGTTTCGAAATTAAAGATTAATTATGTTAAATTGTTCTGAAATCGTTAATGATTAAGAAAAAAAATCAAAAACGATACATTTTGTAACAAAAAGATACATTTTGTAACAAAAAGATACATTTTATAACAAAAAGATACATTTTGTAACAAAAAGATATATTTTCTAACAAAAAGTTACAATTTGTTACAAAAAGATACATTTTGTAACAAAAAGATACATTTTGTGACAAAAAGATACATTTTGTAACAAAAAGATAGATTTTGTAACAAAAAGAAATATTTTGTAACGAAAAGATACTTTTTATTACAAAAAGACACTTTTTGTTACAAAAAGATACTTTCGGTTATAAAAATAAACTGTTTGTTTCAAATGGATACATTTTGTTACAAAAAGATAAAAAAGTGAATTTTCGAAAAATTACCTAAAAATAATGAATTTTTGAAAAATTTGCTATAAAAATTTAATTTTTTACAAAATCCCCTTAAATAGTGAAATTTCGAAAAATTTTCTATATAAAAGCGAATTTTCGAAAAATACCCTAGAAAAGTAAATATTAAGGGCAAATTGAGAATTTTCGAAAAAAATTTTTAAAACAACAAATTTTTAAAAAATTCCTAATAAATATTGAATTTTTCAAAAATATCTTAAAAAAAGTGAATTTTCGAAAAATTTCTTATAAATAGTGAATTTTCGAAAAATTCCCTATAAATAGTTAATATTTAAAAATTTTCCTATAAATAGTGAATTTTCGCAAAATTCCCTATCAATAAGGAATTTTCGAAAAATTCCTTATAAATAGTGAGTTTTTGAAAAAATTCCTAAAAATAGTGAATTTTTGAAAATTTTCCTAAAAATTGTGAATTTTGGAAAAATTTCCTATAAATAGAGAATTTTCGAAAAATTCCTTAAAAATAGTTAATTTTCGAAAATTCCCTATAAATAGTAAATTTTCAAAAACTTCCCTACAAATAGTTAATTTTCCAAAATTTCCTATAAATAATGAATTTTCGAAAAATTCCCTATAAATACTGAGTTTTTGAAAAAATTCCTGAAAATAGTGAATTTTTGAAAAATTTTATACAAATTTCAAAAAAATTTCCTAAAAATAGTGAATTTTCGAAAAATTCCCTATAAATAGTAAATTTTCAAAAAATTCCCTATAAATTGTGGATTTTCGAAAAATTCCTTATAAATATTGAATTTTCGAAAAATTCCCTATAAAAATAGTGAATTTTCGAAAAATTTACTTTAAATAGTTAATTTCCGACAAATTCCCTATGGAAAGGAAATTTCGAAAAATTCCCTATAGAAAGGAAATTTCGAAAAATTTCCTATAAATAGTGAATTTTCGAAAAATTCCCTTTAAATAGGGAATTTTCGAAAAATTTTCCTATAAATAGGGAATTTTCGAAAACTTCCCCAAAATAGTGAATTTTCGATAAATTCCCTATAAATAATGAATTTTCGAAAAATTCCTTATAAATAGTTAGTTTTTGAAAAAATTCTTAAAAATAGTGAATTTATAAAAAATTTCCTATAAATAGAGAATTTTCGAAAAAATTCCCTAAAAATAATGAATTTTCGAAAAATTCCCTATAAAAAGTGAATTTTCAAAAAATTCCCTATAAATAGTGAATTTTCGAAAAATATCCTATAAATAGTGATTTTTCGAAAAATTCCCTATAAATAGTGAATTTTCGAAAAATTTCCTATAAATAGTGAATTTTCCAAACATTTCCTATAAATAATAAATTTTCAATAAATTCCACTATAAATATTTAATTTTCAAAAAATTACTTTCAAAAAGTGAATTTTATAAATATTCCCTAAAATTCCCTATTTATATAGAATTTTTTCCTATAAATATAAGATTTTCAATAAATATAAGATTTTGGCTTAACTTATACGAAACTTCCCATATTATCAGCTATACATTCTTAAAACTTGGCATGCCGCCAATTTGAGATTATTCACAGAAGTTTGAGGCAAAAATATACTGGCAAAAAAAAAATAAATGAAATACAACAAAGAAAAGCAAATTACAAATGAAATACAACAACAAGAAACAAAAAATAAAATACATGTAAAATATTCCAAAGTTAAACCAAACCAGTTTATCAAGTTGTAAAGCAGAACTGACTGAGTACGAGTATTAAATGTATCTGAGGTATTCTCTAGTATTTAATATCACAAATGAACCACAACAACAACAACAACAAAACAATTCTGAAATACTTTTTCTTTCTTTTTGTTGTGTTTTAAAGCGAGGGACGGACGTTAGTGACGACAAACAACCAGACCCTCTAAACCAGCCGCCACCATCATCACCACCACCATCACCAGCTTAAGAGTTATGAGTATTGAGTCAAAATCCGGTTATAAATTGAGTGGTTTTTGAATAGGAGGCCGAGGGTATTGAATTTCACTCAATTTCAAACAAAAGACCCTTTTATTGGTGTCTGCTTTGTAGAAGTTCGTGTGTCTGTCGTTTCGTATAGGAAAACTTGTTGGTTTTTTTGGTTGTAAGTAAACCTGGTTCAACTATAGTTGTTGTTAATCATAAGTTGGGGTTTATGTATCATGGGCTTGATGAACACTGGGGAACAAAAAATTAAATTTTTTGCAAAAACAATGAATTTTGAAAAATTCCCTGTAAGTGGTGAATTTTTAAAAAATTCCCCATAATAGTGAATTTTCGAAAAATTTCCTAAAAATAGTGAATTTTTGAAAAATTTCCTATGAATAGTGAATTTTCGAAAAATTCCATATAAATAATGAATTTCAAAAATTCCGTATAAATTTTGAATTTTTGAAAAATTCCTTATAAATAGCGAATTTTTGAAAAATTTCCTAATAATAGTGATTTTTCAAAAAATTCCCTGAAAAAAGTGAATTTTCAAAAAATTCCCTATAAATAGTTAATTTTTTTAAAAATTCCCTATGAATAGTGAATTTTTGAAAAATTCCCTATAAAAAGTGAATTTTCGAAAAATTCCCTATAAGTAGTTAATTTTTTTTTAAAATTCCCTATGAATAGTGGAAAGTAAATTTTCGAAAAATTCCCTTTGAAAAGTCAATTTTCGAAAAAGTCTCTTTGAAAAGTGTTAATAGTGAATTTGTGAAAAATTCTCTATAAATAGTGAATTTTCGAAAAATCCTCTACAAAAAGTGAATTTTCGAAAAATTTCATATAAGTGGTGAATTTTTGAAAAATTCCCTATAAATAGTAAATTTTCGAAAAATTTCCTATAAATAGCGAATTTTCGAAAAATTCCCTATAAATAGTGAATTTTCGAAAAAATTACCTATAAATAGTGAATTTTCGAAAAATTCCCTATAAATAGTAAATTTTCGAAAAATTCCCTATAAGTAGTAAATTTTCAAAAAATTCCCTATAAATAGTGAATTTTCGAAAAATTCCCTATAAATAGTAAATTTTCAAAAAATTCCCTATTAATAGTAAATTTTCGAAAAATTCCCTATAAATGTGAATTTTCGAAAAATTCCCTACAAATAGTGAATTTTTGAAAAATTTCTTATGAATAGTGAATTTTCCAAAAATACCCTATAAATAGTGAATTTTCGAGAAATTCCCTATAAATAGTGAATTTTTGAAAAATTCCCTTTAAATAGTGAATTTTCGAAAAATTCGCTATTAATAGTAAATTTTCAAAAAATTCCCTATAAATAGTAAATTTTCGAAAAATTCCCTATAAATAGTGAATTTTCGAAAAATTCCCTATAAAAAGTGAATTTTCGAAAAATGAAATTTTGAAAAATTCCATGTAAAAAGTGAATTTTCGAAAAATTTCCTATAAATAGTGAATTTTCGAAAAATTCCCTATAAATAGTGAGTTTTCGAAAAATTCCCTATATATAGTGAATTTTCGAAAAATTCCATGTAAAAAGTGAATTTTCGAAAAATTCCCTATAAATAGTGAATTTTTGAAAAATTCCCTATAAATAGTGAATTTTCGAAAAATTCCCTATTAATAGTAAATTTTCAAAAAATTCCCTATAAATAGTAAATTTTCGAAAAATTTCCTATAAATAGTGAATTTTCGAAAAATTCCCTATAAAAAGTGAATTTTCGAAAATTTCCCTATAAAAAGTGAAATTTTGAAAAATTCCATGTAAAAAGTGAATTTTCGAAAAATTTTTTATAAATAGTGAATTTTCGAAAAATTTCCTATAAATAGTGAATTTTCGAAAAATACCCTATAAATAGTGAATTTTCGAAAAATTCCCTATAAATAGTGAATTTTTGAAAAATTCCCTATAAATAGTGAATTTTCGAAAAATTTCCTATAAATAGTAAATTTTCGAACAATCCTTATAAATAGCGAATTTTTGAAAAAATCCTTATAAATAGCGAATTTTCGAAAAATTCCCTATAAAAGTGAATTTTCGAAAAATTCCGTATAAATAGTAAATTTTCGAAAACTTCAATATAAAAAGTGAATTTTCGAAAAATGTCCTATAAAAAGTGAAATTTTGAAAAATTTCCTGTAAAAAGTGAATTTTCGAAAAATTTCCTATAAATAGTGAATTTTCGAAAAATTCCATGTAAAAAGTGAATTTTCGAAAAATTTGCTATAAATAGTGAATTTTTGAAAAATTCCCTATAAATAGTGAATTTTCGAAAAATTCCCTATAAATAGTGAACTTTCAAAAAATTCCCTATAAATAGTGAATTTTTGAAAAATTCCCTATAAATAGTGAATTTTCGAAAAATTCCCTTTAAATATTGAATTTTCGAAAAATTCCTTATGAATAGTGAATTTTTGAAAAATTCCTATAAATTATGAATTTTCGAAAAATTCCCTTTAAATAGTGATTTTTCGAAAAATTCTCTAAAATATTGAATTTTCGAAAAATAGCCTAAAAAAACTGAAATAGTTTGTTCCCCAGTCTTATAATCATTAAAACTTCATGATCATTTTTATCGATTTCAAAGCTGAATGTGTGTATTTTTTCTGTCCGTCTTTCTGTAGTTTCTTTGAATTCTGGAGGTTAATCTATATTTTTGTAGGGGTTTTTTCTTGAGTTCTTCTACAGCATCATGCTGCTTTTTTAAATTGTTTTTTTTTTTTTTATAAAAAATTTTATATTAAAGTAAAGAAACCAGTTTATTCTCCTCCATATCACATTTGTTTCAGATGTTAAGATTTTTAGTGTTTTTTTTTGTTGTTCACTTTTTGTTTATAATGCGATTTAATTCTTTTCGATACGAATTTTTCTCGTATTGTCTTGTTACGAATAAAAAATATTTATTTGTTCGAAAAAGGGTGGAACAAAAGGAGATTTTTATAGACATAAATATTATAATTTAATAGAAAAATTGAATTTCTTTAATCTATTCTTTTAAATAGAATTTATTTTTGAATTAAGCGCTTAAAGACTTTTTCCTAAAATGTACCAAAATGTAGAAATTTGGAATATTTAGTAATTTTATGAAAAATATTTAAATTTTATTTTTTTGAAAATTTTATAAACTCCTCAATTCGAAAAACGCTTTTCCTTTTTTTCATTATTTTAAAAAATGCATTTTTGTGGCTTTGTTGCCTTAAAGGAAAGGCAAACTACACTTCGTTAAAGATACAAAGAAGAAACTGACATTCCTTTAGTTTCTTCTTGTCCTCTTAACTTTATTTTGTAGTCATTAAAACTTAAGATTTGTTTAAGTACAATTAAAGTTATTTTTTGAAATTATATAAAAAAAATTGTAGTTCATAATTATAAAACTTACAAAATCCTTAAAAATGTCATAAATGGAAAAGGAAACTTACCTAGAAAGAGAAAGAAATAGAAAAAAATAATTAATATAAAATATGGATTTTTTATTAAATTCTCTATTTAAAAGGCTTAAAAATTGTGTCTTAAATTAAAGTTTTTCGTACCAGAATTCCACAAGTAGAAACTGGTAACAAATCATGATATCTCTTTAACTACATATCCGATTATGATAAGTTATGTAACGTAAGATAGGTGATAAGCTATTGTACAATTTCGAATATTACAATTTTTTCATTTTTTAGTATCCAAATTTCATTAAGATTATTTGGAAAAAGAGAATTAATTAAAATAAGTAAGAAAGTGATATAGTCGGTCAAGCCCGACCACATACGATACCCTTCACCACTAAGGTCAAAGGTGTTATTTTTCCTGTATAAAGACAAATATTTGCTAAATTTTGCCATTATACATTTTCCTAAAACTTTTAAATTTAAGCTGTTTTCGTAATTTGGACTTATATGAGAGCTAGGGTCAAATGTGCACCGATTATCTCGAAATTTGCGAGTTGATTACAGTTGTTACAAAAATTATGTATGCAAAAAAAAAAAACTTAAAATTCCCATTATCTTCAGATTTACGAGCGTTTTAGAGATTTTGTCTCATTTAGTGCGTTTTGACAGAAGAGTTTATATGGGAGCTATGGTCAAATGTGAACCGATTTCAACGAAATTTGGTACAGTGATTTTAGTTTACATAAGCAGTATTTCATTTAAATTTCATGAAAAAATATTGATATTTGTGGCCATTATAGCAATTCCGGGAAGTGGGACCTATGGGAGGTACTATAAATAATGGACCGATTTTGACGAATTTCAATAGCCACCTATCAAAAAAATCACCTATCATGATCATCAAGTTATCTTTACAATTGCGTACTTTGATAACAAGGTTTAAATGGGGGTCCAGCCAGCCGTCCAAACGGACGGACTGACATCTCTAAATCGACTCAGAAAGTGATTCTAAGTCTATTGGTATACTAAAATATAGGTCTAAGACAAATATTTCTTTGCGTTGCATACATCAGCACAAAATTATAATACCCTTTCCACCTATGGTGGTGAAGGGTATAAAAACAGGTAAAAAATCATGATATCTCTTTAACTACATATCCGATTATGATAAATTATGTAACGTACGATAGGTAATAAGCTATTGTACAATTTCTGATATTAAAATTTTTTCAAATAATTTTTAGATTCATTTTATAGTATCCAAATTTCATTAAGGTTATAAGGAAAAAGATAATTAATTAAAAATATGGATTTTTTTCTAATTTACTATTTAAAGGGTTTAGAAATTTCTAATCGTCCTTAACTGAAGTTATTTGTGCCATTTGAACTTTGAGACCAGAATTCAAAAAGTATAATAAGGTAAACAAATCATAATATCTCTTTAACTACGTATCCGATTATAATAAATTGTAAAACGTAAGATAGGTAATAAAATATTGTACAATTTCGATTATTACAATTTTTTTCAAATAATTTTTAGATTCATTTTATAGAATTCAAATTGCGTTAAAAATGTAAGGAAATGACAAAGATCTTGAGTTTTCGGTCAATACTCCATCTAACTGGTACTTAGTATTAAAAATATTTTTAATTATAATTTTATATATTTAGACATTTCCACTTTCAAGGAAAAACAAATTACTTTCTTTCACACATCTTAAGATATTGACACTTTCTTTTTAAAGCGAATATCAAACAAATAGTCACCAATTGCTTCTCTTATAAATACATCTGTAATTTTTCATTAAAGTACCAATATCTCCTATATTTTACTATTAGCCATAATTAGTAAATAGTGAAATTGAAAAATTCAAACAAAATTATGATGTTAATAAATTGAATTACCATTAAAAAGTAATGAATACAAAAAAGAAAATATATGTTTCAAAATGACCATAAAAAATCAACAAATACAAAGTAAAACCTAAAAACTTGATAATGAACAAAAATTTCAGAGATAAAGCTTGTAAACGAAAATTGTTTACATTTTCTATCCTTAATATAAAAATGAAAGTAAAGACTTTTCAAAAAAATTTTCAATTTCTCTAATCCTGAAATTCGAATATATTGCCACGAATTTTTAAGCTATCCGCCCCATTGTGCAATATTCAGTACTTATAATTCTTCCCATAGTTTTCTAGAATGTTTTGCTTTTTGACTACTACATTTGCAGAAAATGCTAGAAACTCTCTTCTTTACAATAAAAGGCTGATGAACTGATATCTTGGCAGAGTTTTAATTGTGACGCGTATAAGAGAACAGTGAGACTAAGAATATTTGTAAAGCAGTTTGTGAAGTGTGTTTAAAGTGACTAACTCTAAAGTTAATAAAAATATGACTTTGTTTTACAGAGTAAATAAAGTGTTTTAATTTTATTTTCGGTTGTTTGTTTTAAAGGAAAACTTAACAATATTAGAATTTGATGGCTTCAATTTATTTATTTTACTATAAATTGACATGGTAGTAAAAAACTTTCAAAGAGAGAAATGTAACCCTTACAGAGCCGCGAACACCGATATATAAAATATTATGATCGGACTTAAAATGGCGACACAGTGAACAAAATACTAAAAGGCGGTATTTGTAGGCGTAATAAAGAAATAAAAAAAATAGAATTATTTTAACACTTTTTTTTGTATGGAAGGCGATGCGCTCTACAATACATACATAATTCCCACTACATTCCAATTGGAACAAGGGGTAATTCTCTCAGACAATGAGCTGCATCCGATTCTCATTGAAA
The DNA here is from genome assembly GCA_933228675.1 of Stomorhina lunata. NCBI lineage: Eukaryota > Metazoa > Arthropoda > Insecta > Diptera > Rhiniidae > Stomorhina > Stomorhina lunata. The sequence goes on from OW121740.1 coordinate 25,663,126, forward strand.
GGCTCATTGAAAGGGACCTACGTTTTAACTCCGGCTCCGAACGGCAAATACATTAGTTAGACAAGTTTTACATAGCCTAATACTCAATAACCAGTGGCTAGCTGATTTATGAGGTGTACCGCCGCTTTTTTTGAAAAATTTTATTTCTTCAAGAGGGTCTAGCCAGGGATTGAACTTGGGACCTCTGGTATGCTAGGCGGATGACTTATCTGCTATACCACTGCGCATGGTATTTCTGCATCGAATATAGTTTCACAGCTTTAATCTTGATGTCGATTTAATTAAAGAACAGAACCTTGGTTTTAGTCTACAGAAGATCTCTCTAGTTTAGATGATACCAGAAAATTAAAAAAGCTCTATAAAATTCAGTGTTTTCGTTTTTCTTTGTATAAAATTAAATTGGATCGGGTTTGCTCGGTGCTCATACCATAACCATGTGAAAGTCTCTTCTTTAGACTGAGCGAAAAAAATTCACTGAAATTTAAAGATCGTAGAACAAAGTTATAAATTTTCTGAAAAAAGTGTTGCAGTCGTTTAGGCGTATCTTTTCAATCAAATTGAATTTGAGTGTAAGTCTCTTAGGAGTTTCAACCAAAATTTGGGTCAACTAATAATCGTCTGCCGAATTTTATAAAATTCTGTTGAGAATTGCGGCTTATATTGAGAAGAAAACTAAGTAAAAAATTGGGGTCCAAAGCAGGTACCCCAATGAGTAGACGGGTTTCAACTAAAATTGGTTTAGCTCTTTGTTGGATAAACTAATAGACGTGTGCCAATTTTTTTTCCGTTGATAATTCTGCCTTATACATGGAGAACAACAAAAAATGAAAAATTGTAGTCCAAGGCAGGTACCTCAAAGAGTCAAAGGATCTCACCCAAAATTAGTATAACTCTTTCTTGGATCAATTAATAGAAGTGTGCCGATTTTTTTTCAAATTCTGATGAGAATTGCGGCTAATACATTAAAAAGTTATTGGTGAAATATGAGGGTCCAAGACAGGCACTCAAGGAGTCAACTGACTTCAACCAAAATTAGTAGGCCTCTTTTTTAGATCAACTTATAGACGTGTGCCGAATTTCGTCAAAGTCTGTTAAGAATTGCGGATTGTACATAAAAAAGAAAAATAGGTGAAAAATGGGGATTCAAGACAGGTAGCCCAAGGGGTGGTCTAATTTTAACCAAAATTAATATAGCTCTTTTTTGAATTAATTAATAGACGTGTGTTGAATTTCATAAAATTCTGTTTAGAATTGCTATTTGCACATTAAAAAGAAAAATTGGTGAAAAATTGTGGTCCAAGGCTGGTACCCCAAGGAGTCGACGAATTTCAACCAAAATTAGTAGACCTCTTTTGATTAATTAATTAATAGACATGTGTTGAATTTTACTACATTCTGTGCAGAATTGCGACTTGTATATGAAAAGAAAAATGGTTGAAAAAATGGGTGGACAGGGCAGGTCACCAAGGAGTCAACGCATTTAGAAAAGTTTTTTAATTTTTCTTATCTATATAAAACTGAACAAGTATGCAAAATTTCATCGTTGTAGGGTCACTCCTTCACTTCGATGTATGAAGAATACCGCTGTGCTGTGGTTCTGTGGTAAAATGACAATACCTTTTAAAATAATGCTTGCCATACACTTGTTTAGATAACAATTTAACAAGTATGATTGAAAATGACTTATTCTCGCAATAGTTTTATAAGTGTTTCTGAGAATGAAGTACCGTTATTTGACAAGTGAATTAATTTTGTATTTTTTAGTTTAAGTTTTTCAGTCTTTGTGTTTTTTTCGGTGAAGAGTGAAGTGCTTTTAACAATAAAGAGTTTTAAAAAGTGGACAATTAAAAAAGTAATTAAATATTTAAAACTAAAATACTTATAGTAAGTTGCCCTACAAACGTAAACAAAGTTTTTGTAAAAAATCGAAAGAAATTGTGAAATCACTTTTATATGACAATAAAAGAAAGAAAAGAAATTCTAGTAAACATGATTAGAAAATTATTCTTCTGTAAGCTTATTATACAATTGGACTTCAAAGCTTACTATATGTATATTATATACATGTAATTTACTGTAAGGGTTCAGTTTTCATTATTAAACTATTTTCACTTAACCTTTTAATAATAGTAATCACAACACTTTCTAAGCATAACGCTTATGTTAGTAAGCTTGCTACAAGTTATTTCTAAATCGTTTTGGTGTGTTGGAAATTCATTTAAAAATGTTTAAATTTTTCCTCGTTTACAAACTTTAAATGTTCAAAGAAAGAAGGAGCGGTACTCTGACCGAGACACAATCATCCACATCATTGCCAACTTTGTCAATGTAAAACGGCATGACGTGAATATTTAATCATCGTAAAAAAGGAAAAATGAAGTATTGACTTAAAGTGACAAACAACTTTAGCTCAAATAACTAAAATTTTCTTTAAATAAAAAAAAAAATTTACCATAAAATAAAATTTTTGAAATAACGCTGCTCTTTTTCTAACCTCTAATGTTTCGGCATAAGCTACCAGCTTTTTAAAATTACACAGGACGTTTCATTACATGTTTCTTTTTTTTTTCTTCAAAATGATTGAAAATAGAAAGTTAAAAAATTATTTTTATTATTAATTACTTAATGAAATAATTGTTAACAAAAGAAATTGTTTTTATATGCATTTTTATGCAACTTTATAGTCATTGGCTTGGTATTTAGTATTTATGGTTATATCTTACCCTGGAACGTGCTGTATATACATAGACGGCTACCAAACAACAAGTGGTTGTAACTTTTACCAAAAGTGTCAATCAATATGACAATCAATCAATTTGTTGTAATGAAAATTTGTCTATAAAGTTTATGATTTTATAGGGGTACATGATTGTGAAGAGAGTGAAAATTTTGTTTGTTTAAGAAAATTATAGGGTTAAACTACGAGAAAATGGACTGGAAACTGAAATTTATTAAAGCCTAGATCATAGAGTTCAATGACATTTTTGAGTTACATTAAATATGATCTTATGATATTTATACTGGGAACGACCCTTAATCCTGAAAAGATCATAACTTAACAAGTAAGAGTGTTATATGCCGAATCTTATATACCCACCATCAAGTTGTGTTAAATTTAGAAACATATCTCTTATATCTACAAGGGTGCAGCTAATTCAAAATCTGCACCAAAACTGGAAAAATCGCTAAGCTATTTGGTATTGTTGGTAAAACCTTTGGACTAAATTAGGTTTCCGTAGCTTTATAGTTCAACATTCAAAAATATTTTAGTGGTTTCCCCAGTATTTACTTTGATCAAAATTCGGTCTCATAACCAGGTATAGTTTTACATTAATAAGTTGTTAAATACTTTTCGTTGTGATTAATATGTAGTTAGGCTAAATACGTTAATAGTAATACGACAGGTCCATATATTTCGTTATGAGTTCCTAATGCAATCATCATATATAAAGTCTGGGCTGAACATTGATTGATGCCTATATAATTTCATAGGTGCAATCTTAATATAATGAATGTACCTCCAAATCTTTTTGATTGTAGATATAAAAAGGGGATGTTATATATATAAGAATTATAGCCAAATGTTGACCGATTATAACAAAATTTTACACACTGGCTGGTATATATAGAGAGCTTATTCTTGCAAAATTTAGTGACCATAGCTATCATAGTTTCTAATTTAATAGCTTTTAACTGGCCTTTGCTAAAATTTTTGGTTTCCGTGAGTGTTTTTCACATGAAAGCTAAAGTCAAATATGGACTGATTCCTATAAAATTTGATAAACTGATCAAAAATTGCATAAAACTTCCCTATTTTAAATTTAATCGTCATAGCTATTACAATTGTATTCAATTTATCAGCATTAATGTGTTTCCCGGGGCGGGGTTATATGGGAGCTCTAACTAGATTTGAACCGATTTTGTCCATTTTCAACACACATCTTTTTCAAGATATCCAAAATACTTTTGTAAAATTTTGTCCCTCTAGCTCTTTTCGTTAAGGCGCTATCGTGCTTTTATCTGACGGACAGACGGACATAAACAACCTTTTCTTTATGTATTTTTGTGTTTCCATAAGTTTTTTATATGGGAGCTATGGTCAAATGGTGACCGATTGTGACGAAATTTTGCACACTGGCTGGCATTGACATAAGACTTCTTTGTGCTTAATTTAGTCTTACTAGCTCTTGTAGTTAAGGAGCTATCACGATTTTATCTGACGGACAGACGGACATAAATCCCCTTTTCTTTTTGAATTTTTGTGTTTTCGTAAGTTTTTTATATGGGAGCTAGGTCAAATAGTGACCGATTGTGACAAAATTTTGCACACTGGCTGGCATTGATATAAGACTGGTGCCAAATTTAGTGGTTATATCTGTTATACTTTTAGATTTATTGGCATTTAAGTGTATTTTGGGTGAAATTTAGCCTATTTTCGTAAGTTTTTTGTATGGGAGCTATGGCTAAATGTGAACCGATTTCGATGAAATTTTATATACTTCCTAGTGCTTATCTAAAACTTCCAGATACCAAATTTTGTCATCATAACTGTCATAATTTGTCATTTATTAGCAAATAAGCGATTAGCCTAGACGAGGTTATACGGGAGCTATGGCCAAATGCTAACCGATTTTGCCCAATTTCAATACCAAAATTTTCTCATAGATAAAGAATGTTTTTGCTAAGTTTCAGTTAGCTAGCTCTTTTCGTTTAGACGTTATCGTGATTTCAACAGACAGACAGACAGACGGACAGACAGACGGACAGACAGACGGACATAGCTCAATCGTCTTCGAATTTCATAAGGATTCAGAATATATATCGTTTTTGATTTTTGAGCCAATATTAAGGAAATTACAAACGGAATGACAATCTCAATATACCCCCCATTCTTTTTGATGGTGGGTATAAAAAAGGTAATTATAAGGATGTTTATAAATTTCTGCTTATAACTTTTAAACTACATAAGAGCTATGTTTGTATTGAAAGCTATACCCAACAAACCTTTTCAGAGGCAATTTTGAAATTAGTTGTAGAATAAACTTATAATAAGAGATTTCCTACAATTTTTTGGAACAAACTTAATTTAAGTTAATTTCTGAAAAAAAATCAACAGTTTTTAAACACTATTTAATAAATGCTTAGAATGACAATACCTTTTAAAATAAATCTTGCTATACACATGTTTAGATAACAATTTAACAAGTATGATTGGCAATGACTTATTCTCGCAATAGTTTTGTAAGTGTTTCTAAGAAAGAACTATTTTACCAAAGATCGACTCTATTACCCAAAGCCATATCTATATACATATATAAAAAGTTTCAAAATTTTTGCACTTAAGCCATCGAAAGTTTCTTAGATGGTATGACTAATTTCCGACAGATGGTGCCACTGAAAATTATTCAAAATTAATTCAATCGTAAGCTGTGCATTTGATCATGCTATGATCTTTAGCAAAGTTGTTGCGCATGAGTCGATGGAGGTTTCTAAGTTGGCTAGTTTTAAATAAAAATTATCGATTAAGGCAAAGTATCACCCCCATATGAAGATATTTTTGTATTTTAGTCTATCATTATAACTATTATATTTAGGTCTAATTTTGTAGGTGAGATCAAATTTAGTATCATTCTGCAATGCGACCGGGCCCATTTTGATAAGTATATAAAGAATGATCTAATCTAAATGGTTCGAAAAATTTTTGATATTTTGAATAAATCTCTAATGAAAAAAATGAATCTGAATGAATTTGAATTGAATTTTTCGCAAAATTGCGCGCAATGGACAGGAACAGGAAGTAATCATTTCGCCTTATGATGAATAACTCTTAACCGAACTCCCGGAGCTCTTGATGAGTAACTATAGACGTGTGTTCAGCTTGAAGTTACCCTTATATAATTCCCCGCCAATCCCACTAAATATAGAGCAAAAACATCGTGACTTGGACTCCATTAGCGCCTGATGATTGTCATTTGACGCTCCGATCCATTTTTTTAACATCATTTTTTCATCATTATTCGCTTTAAAAATAGATAAATTTTTTGCGTCTCAGTTTTACATATAAAAAATCGGCCTAAAAATTTTTCTGTTAATTCGTTTGACTCAGTAATAAGATAGGCTTCGGGTTCTTATATAAAGACCTACAACTTAATATGGAACGAAGCCTACCGCATCACGTTGGACAAAACAAAATTTTCTGATAGTCAAGCTGTTAATTAGTGTCTGAATTCTGTCTTCCTGAATTCCACAGATCTCTTAGTGAAATTTCACGAAAGTTCGCCATGACTTAGCAGATATCTCAGTAGTTCCAGATGACTCAGAAGTTTAAGATGATTTTGAAGTTTAAGATAACTCAGTAATTTCAAAGTGTCTCAGCAGTTTAAGATGACTTATCATTTTGAGATGTTCTTTTGTAATTTCAAGAGATGACTAAACAGTTTAAGATGGCTCATCATTTCGAGATGATTCAGCAGTATAAGATGACAAGAATGTCAAGATGACTCAGGAGTACAAGATGAGTGAACAGTTTAAGATGACTCATCATTTCAAGATGACTCAGCAGTTTGAGATGACATAGCAGTGGCATGAATTTAAAGATGAGTCAGCAGTAGGAGATCAATAAACAGTTTAAAGTGACTTAACATTTCGAGATGACTCAGTTTGAGATGACTCAGCATTTTAGAATGACAAGAATTTCAAGATGTGTCAGTAGTATGAGTTGATTGAACAGTTTAAGATGACTCACCGTTTCGAGATGACTCAGCAGTTTGAGATGACTCAGGACTTTGAGATGACTCAGAAGTTTAAGATGACTCAGCAGTTTAAAGTGACAAGAATTTCACGAGATGACTAAACAGTTTAAGATGACTCATCATTTCAAGATGACTCAGCAGTTTGAGATGACTCAGCAGTTTAAAATGACAAGAATTTCAAGATGAGTCAATAGTACGAGATGATTAAACAGTTTAAGATGACTCACCATTTCGAGATGACTCAGCAGTTTAAAATATAAAGAGTTTCAAGATTTCAAGTACGAGATGACTGAACAGTTTAAGACTTATCATTTTAAAATGACTCAACAGTTCAAGATGACTCAGGAGATTAAGAACTTTTCTATATAAAACTATAGCGTTCGCCAACTTTTCTATAGAAAACTATAGCGATCGCCAACTTTTCTATAGAAAACTATAGCGATCGGCAACTTTTCTATAGAAAAGTATAGCGATCGCCAACTGTACACTTTGTAAGTAAATACGTTTTTTTATAAATTCTAAAGAAACAAAGAGAGAATATGAATTTGCTTCTCTAAAATTTTTGGCAGTTTACATTTTTACAAATTTAAAGTTTTCTTTAAAATCATTGTAATCACTTAATCTTGGCTGCATGATTACTTTGGCGGGTGGCACGATCATTGATACTGTAATTAAGACTTTCTTTCTTTTTTGAGAAAAATTTATTAGTGGAAATGATCAAAGATAAATTGTTAAATTTAGACATAAAATTTTAGATACCTATAAATTAACCTCAAAGTTTCAATTAGAGTTGCAGTCAAAAAAGATAAATACCACCGCAATAAAATGGAAATAAATTCGTAACTGATCTTAAGTATTTGCGACATCTCTAAAGATAATTTAAGTTGGAAAATAAAAGAGAAATTGAAGAAATAACCATAAAGTAAGACAATAATAAATGTGGTAAAAATGTGTAATGTTAGACAAATATGACAGCACACTTTGCACAGTGCTGAGCAATGGTATGTTCAATTAATTAAAATGAAAATAAGACAAAAATACAAACTAGTATTTTTGAAATTTTCTTTAAAAATAACTAAAATTTTATTACTATCTTGAAGTCAAAACATTTAATAAACTAAAAATTAAGTTGAAACTAGCTGCCAATTTGTTATAAATTTTTAAGAAAAATTTCGCTTGATTTTGTATCTTTCATTTTGTTTATTTTACTTGAGGCATTCACTTTTACCTAACAATTTTAATTTGCAATTGATGAAAAAGATTAGTTTTGGTAAATCATAGACAAGTAGTCACTCACTCAGTAGAGACTTTGAGTAAGATCTATAAAATTCAAAACTTTTGATTTCTAATGTTTTCAAAAAGCTGCTTGACTTTATACTGAAGTAACAATTTTATTGTTTTCTGTATGAATTTATATGATTATATTACATTTATTAAGACATTACCTATTTTGTCCAGTATTTTTTTTTATATCTATAATAAGTTTACATAAATAAAGTTTTATATCTTTATTCATTATAGTTGGCAATTTTCAAACAAAACTGTATTGAAAGTAAAAGTATAGGTATTTTGAATTTTTGGAATTTTATAATATTTTTGGTTTCTTTGTTCAATGAAAACATTTATGAGTCAATTATTCGGTACTTAAATCATTAAATAGCAATAAATGTTAAAGGCACAGTGGGACAGAATACAGAAAACGAATGCGATCGTTAACTTTTTTAAAGAAAATTAAGGCTATCGCCAACTTTTCTATAGAAAACTAAGGCGATCGTCAACTTCTCTATAGAAAACTAAGGCGATCGCCAACTTCTCTATAGAAAACTAAGGCGATCGCCAACTCTTCTATTGAAAACTAAGGCGATCGCCAACTTTTCTATAGAAAACCAAGGCGATCGCCAACTTTTCTATGGAAAACTAAGGTGATCGCCAACTTTTCTATAGAAAACTAAGGCGATCGCCAACTTTTCTATAGAAAACTAAGGCGATCGCCAACTTTTCTATAGAAAACTAAGGCGATCGCCAACTTTTCGATAGAAAACTAAGGCTATCTTCAACTTTTCTATAGAAAACTACAGCGATCTCCAACTTTTCTATAGAAAACTAAGGCGATCGCCAACTTTTCTACAGAAAACTAAGGCGATCGCCAACTTTTCTATAGAAAACTAAGGCGATCGCCAACTTTTCTATAGAAAACTAAGGCGATCGCCAACTTTTCTATAGAAAACTAAGGCGATCGTCAACTTTTCCATAGAAAACTAAGGCGATCGCCAACTTTTCTGTAGAAAACTAAGGCGATCGCCAACTTTTCTATAGCAAACTATAGCGATCGCCAACTTTTCTATAGAAAACTAAGGCGATCGTCAACTTTTCTATAGAAAACTAAGGCGATCGCCAACTTTTCTATAGAAAACTAAGGCGATCGCCAACTTTTCTATAGAAAACTAAGGCGATCGCCAACTTTTCTATAGAAAACTATAGCGATCGCCAACTTTTCTATAGAAAACTAAGGCGATCGCCAACTTTTCTATAGAAAACTAAGGCGATCGCCAACTTTTCTATAGAAAACTATAGCGATCGCCAACTTTTCTATAGAAAACTATAGCGATCGCCAACTTTTCTATAGAAAACTAAGGCGATCGCCAACTTTTCTATAGAAAACTAAGGCGATCGCCAACTTTTCTATAGAAAACTAAGGCGATCGCCAACTTTTCTATAGAAAACTAAGGCGATCGCCAACTTTTCTATAGAAAACTAAGGCGATCGCCAACTTTTCTATAGAAAACTAAGGCGATCGCCAACTTTTCTATAGAAAACTAAGTCGATCGCCAATTTTTCTATAGAAAACTAAGGCGATCGCCAACTTTTCTATAGAAAACTAAGGCGATCGCCAACTTTTCTATAGAAAACTAAGGCGATCGCCAACTTTTCTATAGAAAACTATGGCGATCGCCAACTTTTCTATAGCAAACTATAGCGATCGCCAACTTTTCTATAGAAAACTATAGCAATCTCCAACTTTTCTATAGCAAACTATTGCGATCGCCAACTTTTCTATAGAAAACTAAGGCGATTGCCAACTTTTTTATAGAAAACTAAGGCGATCGCCAACTTTTCTATAGAAAACTAAGGCGTTCGCCAACTTTTCTATAGAAAACTAAGGCGATCGCCAACTTTTCTATAGAAAACTAAGCCGATCACCAACTTTTCTATAGAAAACTAAGGCGATCGACAACTTTTCTATAGAAAACTAAGGCGATCGCCAACTTTTCTATAGAAAACTAAGGCGATCGCCAACTTTTCTATAGAAAACTAAGGCGATCGCCAACTTTTCTATAGAAAACTAAGGCGATCGCCAACTTTTCTATAGAAAACTAAGGCGATCGCAAACTATTAGCAATTAAGGGTATACTTTTAGGTTTTACTGATATTAATAACATATATTACCATAATTAATTCCATATTAGTCACAAATTTATACATTAATTCATTTAATATTAACACTTGCTCATTAGAGCTATTGTCTCAACTTTGACTGATTTTGGTTTTAATTTATGCAAAATCAATTTAAAAATCTTCTGGGAAGAAGAGATATTTTGAATAAAGTCCCAAAGATTTACAAGCAATTAAAGCAAATCTCAAAATTTTTAATTATGTTGCTGAATATAATTAATGTCAAAAGATTTTTTTATAAAAATAAATTGATATTATGTGAATTTTAATCAATCACCTTAAGGCGAATTTAAAATTGTATCCAAACAATTTAGGATTATAATCAAAAGCTAAGAGGCAATCAAATATTTTAATACTGCTAATTATTATTATTTTAATACTTATAATGATGATTACCATCGACTTTATTAAAGGCAAATAACTTGAGGCGAATTGAAGATTTTTAACAAATTATACATTTTAGGTGTTAGTTTATTATATTTAGTGAAAACAATATGCTAAATGCATATTACGATCTCAATAATTTGAAATATGTTTGCGGCGAATTCAGTTTAAGCTGCAATATCATGAAATTTGGTATCTAAACTATGGACTTATTAAGAAAACTAAACTTAACTGCAAATATTACTAGTTTGTAGATGTGTAATATAATTCAATTACATCGGAAAAATAAGAGATTTTATATAATTATTAAAAACTTGAAAGCGGCGAATTGAGTTAACAATAAAAATAATTTTATAATTTTTTAAACTTTTTTTACTTTATTATAACAACATTAATATGTAATTTTAAATCAAAAAGATATATTTACAAATGAAATTAACTTGCGGCGAATTGAAATTTTGCAATAAATTAAATATTTTTAATGCAATTTTGTATATTATATATAACAAATACAAATCTGAGTTTAAAGAAATTAATTGTTAAAATATTGGTCGGGGCGAAATTAGTTTCAGCTGGATTTTTTTGTCTCAATACGATTTGAGTTGTTTGAAATAAACTTAAGGCGAATAAATTTTAAAGTGAAATACTTCTGAAGTTGTCAATTTATATAGAGAATTTAGTGAATATTAGCTTCGCGTTCAATTTTCATAGCGGGGAATTTTTATTACCTTAATATTTCTATAATTTAATATATTTGTATCTTCTTCAGGTTAAGGCGAATTGATTTTGAAAGTTTTTTTATACAAAAATATAATTATTAAGAGTATTTCATAAAAATGTAATTAAAAGTACATTTTTTGTGGATTCTACGTCACATTGTTATCTGCGGCGAATTAGTTTTGCCTTAGAATTCTTATATATTAATAAATAATTATGATTTTCATGTTCCTTTATTGACACAATTAAAAAAATTCTAAATATGTAATAAAAAAGTCTTATTAAATTGACTACATTCATCATTTTCATATGCGGCGAATTTTGGACAATTTATGTTAAGTCGATTTTATTTTGTGCGAATTTTTTATGTTTTCTTGCATTAAATTATAGTTCATTGAATCTATCTTACACTTTTATATGCGGCGAATTGGTATTGTTATTAAAAAACCTGCAGTTTTGTTCATTTGTAAGGGTTAAAGTCCAGGCGAATTGATTTTTTGTGTAATTTATTGACAAAACTAAGTACTAATAAAAATAATGTATACGAGTAAATATTTTATGGGCTCTATTATACTTTTTTTTGTATAGGGCGAATTAGTTTTATTAATTTTTGTTAAAATTTTTGCTAATTTTCTAATGTTTTATTGTATTTAATCATGGTTCATTCTCTCAATGTTTCATTTTTACATGAGGCGAATTGCTTTTATCTTTAAAATCTTAAAGAATTGATCATTTGCATATTTTTAAACTCCAGCTGAATTATTTTGTTATGTCATTTTGTGACAGAATTAAGTAATAATAAAGATATATGTATAACTTAATATTTTATGACTAATTTTTGTTAAGACGAATTGATTTTTTGCTAATTTTATAACGTTTAAGTGCATTCAATTATAGTTCATTGACTCTATGTAACATTTTTACATGAGGCGAATTGCTATTGTCAATCAAATGCTAAAGTTATGTTAATTTCCATATTTTTTTTTTTAATCCAGGCGAATTGATTTTTGATGTAATTTTTGACAGAACTTAATACTATATAGTAAATAAATATTTTATGAGCACTTTTATACTTTTTTATATACGGCGAATTGATTTTAAGCTAATATAATATTAATTTCTGGCATTAAATCATATTTCATTGAGTCTATTTTATACTTTTATATGCGGCGAATTACTATTATCATTAAAATCCTAAAGTTTCATTTATTTTCCAATTGTTAAAGTTGGGGCCATTCGATTATTTTATAATTTATTGACAAAACTTAGTACCAAATAAAAAATTAGTATGAATAAATATTTTTATATGCGGCGAATTGATTTTCTTGCTATATTATTATAGTATTATTAATTTTTGGTTAATTTTTGTTAAGGCGAATTGATTTTTTGCTAATATTTTATTGTTTTCTGGCATTAACTCATAAGTTTTTGTTGAATTAAGGTGCGGTGAACCAAATTCTTACAAACACAAAAACTGATCATGGTTTAAAAAGATTATGTATGCTTAAGATATAGGGAGATATTGCAAAATTTACCTGTTGTGAGTCATGACGATAATGATTATTTGGTAAAACAAGCTGATTTCCTGAGGGTGGACCAACTATATCCATTTTATGTTAGAAAATTTAACAAAATTTTCTTGATTTAATCCTTGAATTTAGAGATGAAGAGAAGGAAACTTCAGCCATATAAAGAGAAACGTTGAATTTTGTATGACATGATCACAAAAGTTAGGGACTAATGAAAAGAAAACTTTTTTTCAGGATTTTTTTTTGTATTTTGTATTCAATTCAAACACATACACTTTTGAGGTAAAAGGCAAGGACCCGGTTTTTCCTATATCCCACTAAAATTTAAAGCAACAACAAAAATGTTGCTGGTGTTGTTTTTTTGTAATTTTTCTGTTTAAGGTGAGGAGATCGAGTTTAAAGAAACGATCAACAGGTTTTTAAGAAGAAAAAATATTTTTTAAAACAGGTATAAAGATATTTTGTTGGATTTTATATTTTGTGTAACACAAAGGTAGACATTCTTTTTTTCTTAAGATTTAATAAGATTGGTTTTAAAATAATTTAGATTTCTTTTAAAAGATAAAATAAAATTTATTCGTTTTTTAAAAACTTTTGTTAAAACTTAATTAAAATTTTGTTTTAAAAATACGGCACTTGTTTTCTTTTTGTTTAAATTTGTTTAAATTTATGCGCTCTATAATTAAGAATTATCACAATTATTATTTTATTTTATGGTTTTGTTTAAATGATCTTTAAGATAAAAACTTATAAATTTTAAAAATATTTAAAGAATTGGTAGGTATTTTTAATTTAATGACTGTTAAACATGTTAAAGATAATTATGAATTTTATGGCCTTATTAACATTTTTAAACATATTTTTTTGTTTAATAATTTATCATAATTTTTCAAAAGGCACACGCGATCTTTATGTTAAACGAAACTTTTATTCGAAATTGTAACACTCTCAATTTTTAGGCTTAACAAAAGTACAGACTCCATTAAAGCACTAAAACATTTTTTGATTTCAATTTTTCTTGTAGTTTTTGTAGTTGTTACACAGGTAGTTAAATTCTTTTCTATATAAACATTTGCAATTAGTCCGTAAATCTTGTCCACTCGCCACGAAATCTCTTATGCTTTTGAAAATGGACGCGCTCATATTAGAGATTGACTCAGAAGAGTCGGAGTCAGATTTTTCATTTAGCCAGTAACCAAACCATAAAGCAGACAATTCAACGGACAGACAGTCACAAAGTCTTAACTATGAACGTCCTAAAACCAAGTATTTTGTTTATACCTCTATCAGGTATCTCTCCTCTATACAGCATTACCAACCAACCCAGCCAAGTAATCGCTAAAGTCGAGGCAGTCAGCCAAACATTAAAAGCAAAACAAAAATCGAGAAAAAAAAAATATTTACTCTAAAACAACTCAAAACAGCATAAAAGAGGTTGTTTCTACACAGAAAAAGTAAAGTCTACACACTCTCCACCACATGCGATTTACCTTTACGGCGAACAAATGACAGTAACAGGTAAGAAAAACATAAAATTATAAACAAAAACTCACACACATTAAAGACGACGACTGACTGTGTTGACAAGCCAATTCAGAAACCAAAACACATGCATGAACAAATACCCTCAAACGTTTAGACTTACACATTATAAAATAAACTCATGTCTTTACTACACAAAGGTAAATAGTACAGTAGACTCCCGATATAATTTTCAATTCCAATAACTCCTCGAAAAACCTCTTAATCTCATGATAATCATACCTTTACTATTTTAAACTTATTCCATTAAAAACCTTTCTAAAAATTCCCCGTAATATCTTCGTATCATTAATTATGGTGACCCTACTGTAGCCTTATTATTCACCTTAACGCACACATGTTTCCACAATCGAGCACACCTCAACTATTCGTAAAACCAACAAAGAGTTGGAAAAATGTTGACAAACTACTTTGGTGTAAACAAAACAAATACAGCTCACAATGAAGGCTTAGCCACAATTTTGCCCCCTTCGCCCATAAACAAACTCATATGAGTAAAGCGACTTTAGGATTATTTTACCTTTATGCCACAAAACTACAAATTTAAAAGGCAATTCCTAACAAAGTAAATGTACTTTTTCAACAAAAAAGTAATTTTGTATGCGGCGAATTGGTATTGTCATAAAATTCTTAGATTTTTAATATTTCTTTATAATTAGGGATAAGGCGAATTAATTTTATGGTAAAATTGTACTGTTTTTATTCGCTTTAGTATTTAAAAAATAAAATATATATGAGGCGAATTGATTTTGAAGTCTATAACTAAAGTATTTATTGACAAAAGTTTTCGCCTCATATGGAAATTATATTTAACAAGCTCTATTTCGCTTTTATATGCCGCGAATTAGAGTTAATATAAAATTATATTCATAAGTGAACACATTTATTGACTGTAGTTCAAATTTTTATATGCGGCGAATTGGTTTTATTACACAATTTTTATAGTTTAATTTATTGTTAAACAATTTAGGTTAAAGCGAATTGATTAATGTCTATTTTGTATTGTTTTCTAGTCATAAATATTGACTTTGGGAATATGCATAATAAATTTAATTCAATTACAGTGTATTGAACACATTTATTGACTGTAGTTCAAATTTTTATATGCGGCGAATTGGATTTATTAAATAATTTTTATAGTTTTGTTAATTGTTAAACAATACAGATTAAGGCGAATTCATTAATTGCTATTTTGTATTGTTTTCTAGTCATAAATATTCACTTTAAAAATATGCAATTCGAGTGAATGAAACACATTTACTGACTGTAGTTCAAATTTTTATATGCGGCGAATTGAATTTATTAAACAATTTTTATAGTTTTGTTAATTGTTAAACGATACAGATTGAGGCGAATACATTAATGTCTATTTTGTATTGTTTTCTAGTCATGAATATTCACTTTGGGAATATGCATAACAAATTTAATTAATTTATTGAGTCTGGTGTAAATTCTTATATGCGGCGAATTGGATTTATTACATAATTTTTATATATTTTTTTAAATTGTTAAACAAAGAAGATTAAGGCGATTGATTAATGTCTATTTTGTATTATTTTCTAGTCATAAATAAAATTCCAGTGAATTAAATTAATAAAATGTTATAAGAGGCGAATTGTTTTTGAAGTGTAAAACTTATATATTTATGGACAAAAGTTTTTGCCTTATATGGAAATTATATTTTACAGGCTCTATTTCGTTTTTATATGCAGCGAATTAGAGTTAACATAAAATTATTTTCCTTAAGTTAAAATATTTAATGACTGTGGATCAAATTTTTATTGAATTATACATTTATAAATAATTTCAATAGTTTTATTGATTGTTAACATAACAGATTAGGGCGAATGGATTAATGCCTTGTTTGTCATAAATTTGTACTTTAATAATATTTATAATAAATTAAATTCCTGTGAATTGATTTAATGGAATGTTATACAAAGCGAATTTAGTTTAAAGTGCAAATTAATGTTTTTATTGACAAAAGTTTTCGCCTCATATGGAAATTATATTTTGTGGGCTTTTTTTACATTTATATGAGGTAAATAAGGGTATTGATTAATTCATTCATTTATTTATTGACACTGCGGCAAATTTTATATGCGGCGAATTGATATTATTATGAAATTCTTATACTTTTATCAATTGTTAAATATTATAGGTTAAGGCGAATTGATTGAATGCATTTTTGTTGTCTTTAAGTATTAAATTTTCACCTACAAATTAAATTAATTTAATACAAGACAAAGCGAATTTATTTTGAACCTCATAATTAATGTTTTTTTGGCAGAAATCCTCGACTTCGAATTTAAAACTTAATTTTATTCATATTTAAAATTTATTCATATTTTTACATGCGGCGAATTAACGTTAATATAAAAATCTTATAGTATTCTTCTATTGATTTTTGTGTAATTTTGACTCAAATTTTTAAACGAGGCGAATAAATGTTACCCCAGAACTCTTATAGTTTAAATAATTGTTAATATTTTTTCTATAATAACACCAATTCGCCGCATACTAAAATCTGAGCTAGAGCCCAAAACATTTTAGGCTCTATAGAATTATAAAATAAAAACATTAATTTGCACTTCAAACTAAATTCGCTTTGTATAACATTCTATTAAATCAATTCACAGGAATTTAATTTATTATAAATATTATTAAAGTAAAAATTTATGACAAACAAGGCATTAATCCATTCGCCTTAATCTGTTAAAATGTGGCGAAATGAATTCGCCGCGATCTAATTTTGATTGATTTATTATCTAACATGTTTATTTTGGACTAGAAAACAATAAACAATAGCAAAACAAAAATGTTGTATGCGGCGAATTTAAATTAGCATGGACTTGTTAAAGATTTAATAATTTGTATGCAGACAAATTATTTAGGTAATATTATTTGTTCTATATTTCACATTTTTGTATGCGGCGAATAAAAATTTATATAAATTTAGTAAAGATTTAATAGTTTTTACATTGTTCAATACAGGGCGATAAAATTTGTTCTTAATTAAACTGAATTAAATCTGAATTTTTTCTTTAGGAATATTTTATATATTTTTTATAATATTGTTGTATGCGGCGAATTGAAATTAGCATAAATTTTTAAAGATTTTGTAATTTTTATGCAGTTAAATATCAAAAGAATTACTTAGGTAATATTTTGTGTTTTAAATTTCACCTTTTTATATGCGGCGAATTAAAATTAATATAAATTTTAATAATGATTTATTAGTTTTTATATGGTTTAACTTAGGGTGATCAAATTTGTTCTTTAATAAACTGGATTAAACCATACATTTTTCTTAGGAGTATTTTAAATACTCTACATCGTATTGCTGTATGCGGCGAATTAAAAAATAAATTATTTGTATGCAGTTTAATATCAGCCAAATTACTTAGATAATATTTTATGTTCTATATTTTACATTTTTGTATGCGGTGAATTAAAATTAACATAAATTTAGTAAAGATTTAATAGTTTTTACATGGTTTAATTCAGGGCGATCAAATTTGTTCTTAATCAAACTGAATTAAACCATAAATTTTTACTGTAGGAATATTTAATACACTCTATAGCATATTGTTGTATGTGGCGAATTTAAATTAGCATGAATTGTTTAAAGATTTCTTATTTTTAATACAGTTTAATACCAGGCGAATTGATTTTTTGACAATATGTTTATTCTACACTTTGATTAAACCATAAATTTGTATCTCATTGTTATATTTTTCTTTCAGTGTAGTTAGTAATTCATGTCTTCATGTCATTTGGGTGTGTTCGAAAATGATGGGTATAAATATTTTTTATGCGAATAACTTGGCTTAGAATTTTGAAGTAAGCATGTGCCAAGATTTTTTCTTTAGCTTAAGACCTATTTCAATTTTAATGCCTGTTGACAAGTTCAATGGATTTAAAAGACCCACAAAAAACTCATTTTATAAAGGGCTTTAACTTTTAATTATTTATTTAAGATGATCAATTACATTAAGGCTGTGATAAATACATGCTATGTTTATTAAATAATACTTTGATTCCCTTTATTGGAATTCCATTGTCGTCAAACATCAATCTTTTGTTGTGAACCGATTTGTCATATTATTCATATTTTTGCAAATCAATATAAAAAAATACAAAATTCCTTATTGGATTGAAATTCCATTGTTAGGAAGATAAAATAATTGAATGGCTTATAAATATGTAGAAAACAATAAATGGACGTTAAAGTCACAAAGCGAATTCAAAAATAAACTAATGAGTGCCTCCGGTTTGAAAATTACACCTAGATATTACGAAAGCCTTCACGTTTATGATTTTTATGACGTTTGATTGCGAAAAGTTCTAAATTACTTTAAATGTTAAAAAAACTGTTATACATAAATTTACCTAAACTCTTTTTTCTCTAGAGAAATAAATATTCTATACAAATTTTACTAAAAGCAAATTCGTTATATAAAAATGTTATATAAAAATAACTGTTATACATATTTGTATAACTGTTATACATATTTTTTAAACTGTTATACATATTTTTATAACTGTTATACATATTATTTAAACTGTTATACATATTATTTAAACTGTTTTACATATTTGTATAACTGTTATACATATTTTAATAACTGTTATACATATTTTTATAACTGTTATACATATTTTTAAAACTGTTATACATACTTTTTTTTTAATATTTACTTAAAAAACCAACAAATATTAAGAAAAAAAAATTAAAAAATAGAAAAATGAAATGATTTGAAAGCCAACTAATAGTTAAAATGAAGAAAATTTGGAGGTAAGTCACTAAGACTTAACTAATGTAAGACCGTCTTAATGCCCTTGTGCCATGTTTCAAAAAACTATATTTATCCTAATGTTAGCAATTTACACTACACAAACTTCCAGACATACATTTAATGTTTTTCTCTAACCTTAACTACATTTAAACAAAAATACCATTTATTATTCTGCAAAGTATCAAAAAAAGTCAAATATACAAACAGACACATTGTTCAACCTTTCAAATGCATTAAAGCCCTTTTAAGGGGCCACGACGAGACAATTCTCTTCTTGACTAATGTAAAGAAATCAACACGAAAAGAATCACAATTTTGCCTTTTTTGTGGATTTTTTCCAAAAGAAAGTGTTTAACAAGTATGTTTAGCTTAAAAAAAATTAAAATGAAATTTTTTTAGGTTTTTTGTGGGTTTTTTGCAAAAGAGAAAAAAATGTATTTTAAAACAAGTCACGTGCTAAAATCGTATTAAAATTGTATGCGGTTTTGTCTCGTTTTAAGGTATTTACAACCCGCATTAGGAGGAGGAATGTTGCAGAATTTACAACTGGAAATTCTAGGCGGGTATTTTGATTTTTTAGTTTTTTTCTTTTTGTCTCAAATTTTTGGCCAAGAAAATTAATACAATAAAAAGAGTGTATAACAGTTTTTGAAAAGAAAATATTGTGTATTACAGTTTTTCAATAGAAAAAATTAAGTATAACAGTTTTTTCTATAAAAAATTGTGCATAACAGTTTTTTCCATAGAAAAAATTGTGTATAACAGTTTTTTTTTTCTTTAGAAAAAAATGTGTATAATAGTTTTTTCTTTGGAAAAAATTGTCTATAAGAGTTTTTTCTTTGAAAAAAATGTGTATAACAGTTTTTTCTTTGGCAAAAATTGTGTATAACAGTTTTTTCTTAAAAAAAATGTGTTTAATCGTTTTTTCTAAAGAAACAGTTTTGTATAACAGTTTTTTTTATAAAAAATTTGTGTATAACAGTTTTTTCTATAGAAAAAATTGTGTATAACAGTTTTTTCTATAGAAAAGATTGTGTATAACAGTTTCTTCTCTGGAAAAATTGTGTATAACAGTTTTTTTTAAAGAAAAATTGTGTATAACAGTTTTTTCTAGAGAAAAAATTGTGTGTAACAGTTTTTTAGTGTATAACAGTTGTTTTCTGCAGAAAAAATTGTGTGTAACAGTTTTTTCTATAGAAAAAATTACAACAGTTTTTTCTATAAAAGAAATTGTGTATAACAGTTTTTTCTATAGAAAAAAATATGTATAACTGCTTTTTCTTTGGAAAAAATGGTGTATAACAGTTTTTTTCTTTAGAAACAATTTTGTATAACAGTTTTCTCTATAGAAAAAATTGTGTATAATAGTTTTTTCTATAAAAAAATGTTTACAACAGTTTTTTCTTTAAAAGAAATTGTGTATAACAGTTTTTTCTATAGAAAAAAATGTGTATAACAGTTTTTTCTTTGGAAAAGATAGTGTATAACAGTTTTTTCTTTGGAAAAATTTGTGTATAACAGTCTTTCTTTAGAAAAAAATTGGGTATAACAGTATTCTCTTTGGAAAAAATTGTGTATAACGGTTTTTTCTAAAAACAAAAATTGCGTGTAACAGTTTTTTCTAAAGAAAAAATTGTGTATAACAGTTTTTTCTATAGAAAAAATGTTGTATAATAGTTTTTTCTACAGAAAAAAATATGTATTAAAGTTTCTTCTACAGAAAAAATTATATATAACAGTTTTATCCATAGAAAAAATTGTGTATAACAGTTTTTTTTTCTATAGAAAATATGTGAATTATAGTTTTTATATAGAAAATATTGTGTGTAACAGTTATTTCTTTAGAAAAGATCGTGTAAAACAGTTTTTTCTATAGAAAAAATGTGTATAACAATGTTTTCTATAGAAAAAATTGTGTATATCAGTTTTCTCTAAAGAAAAAATTGTGTATAGCAGTTTTTTTTATAGAAAAAATTATGTATAACAGTTTTTTGGAAAAAATGGTGTATAACAGTTTTTTCTTTAGAAACAATTTTGTATAACAGTTTTCTCTATAGAAAAAATTGTGTATAATAGTTTTTTCTATAAAAAATGTTTACAACAGTTTTTTCTTTAAAAGAAATTGTGTATAACAGTTTTTTCTATAGAAAAAAATGTGTATAACAGTTTTTTCTTTGGAAAAGATAGTGTATAACAGTTTTTTCTTTGGAAAAATTTGTGTATAACAGTCTTTCTTTAGAAAAAAATTGGGTATAACAGTATTCTCTTTGGAAAAAATTGTGTATAACGGTTTTTTCTAAAAACAAAAATTGCGTGTAACAGTTTTTTCTAAAGAAAAAATTGTGTATAACAGTTTTTTCTATAGAAAAAATGTTGTATAATAGTTTTTTCTACAGAAAAAAATATGTATTAAAGTTTCTTCTACAGAAAAAATTATATATAACAGTTTTATCCATAGAAAAAATTGTGTATAAAACAGTTTTTTTTTTCTATAGAAAATATGTGAATTATAGTTTTTATATAGAAAATATTGTGTGTATCAGTTATTTCTTTAGAAAAGATCGTGTAAAACAGTTTTTTCTATAGAAAAAATGTGCATAACAATGTTTTCTATAGAAAAAATTGTGTATATCAGTTTTCTCTAAAGAAAAAATTGTGTATAGCAGTTTTTTTTATAGAAAAAATTATGTATAACAGTTTTTTCTATAGAAAAAATTGTCTATAATGGTCTTTTATAAAAAAAATGTCTAAAAAAGTTTTTTCGTTAGAAAAAATTGTGTATAACAGTATTTTTCTATAGAAAAAATTGTGTATAAAAGTTTCTCTATAGAAATAATTGTGTATAACAGTTTTTTTTCTATATAAAATATTGCGTATGACAGTGTTTTCTAAAAAAAATATTGTGTATGACAGTTTTTCTAAACAAATATTTGTGTAAACTTCTTTATGCCTTGTTCTCTGGATACCCCTATTGTTTGAGTTAAAGCTTTTTGTTTATTATTTCTATGTTATTTTGTCTAATGCTAACATTTCTTTTCATTACTATTCATCTAATGTTGCTGCTATTTTGTATGCTGAAGAATCTCTCCTCATTTCTTTGACACTTTTTTTTTAGTGTTTCGCTGCAGCTATTTATAAAGATACCTTTGGCTGTTATCTTCTGGTACTCATAGGTTTTGTATTGTATTTCTGTCAATATCATTTCAACACATAAAAAAAATTGACATCTTCTAAGGTTAAAACGTGATTTCAATTTAGTTTTCAACACAATTTTCAAAACTTTTTTAAGGTGTTTTATGTTAATGTAGGATTTACTCATTTGAACTATAAAAGACGAAATAATAGAGATAAAAAGTCAACGAGTGTATTATTATGAACTTAGAGATAGAAACTTAAGAAAAAAATTAAATTGACAACAGTATAGAAAATTTTCGACTTCAACGAAATTTTAGAAAATTTTTAATTTTTTATAGAAAACAATTGTGTATAACAAAAAAAAATATTTAAAACAGTTTTTTCTACAGAAAAAATTTTGTTTAACAGTTTTTTCTATAGAAAAAATTTTGTATAACAGTTTTTTTCTATAGAAAAAATTTTGTATAACAGTTTTTTCTATAGAAAAATTATGTATAACAGTTTTTTCTATAGAAAAAATTGTGTATAACAGTATTTTCTATTGAAAAAATTGCGTATAGCAGTTTTTTCTATAGAAAAAAATGTTTATAGCAGTTTTTTCTATAAAAAAAATTGTGTATATCAGTTTTTTCTATAGAAAAAATTGTGTATAGCAGTTTTTTCTGTAGAAAAAAATGTGTATAGGAGTTTTTTCTATAGAAAAAAATGTGTATAGCAGTTTTTGCTATAGAAAAAATTGTGTATAACAGTCTTTTCTATAGAAAAATTATGTATAACAGTTTTTTCTATAGAAAAAATTATGTATAATAGTATTTTCTATAGATAAAATTGTGTATAGCAGTTTTTTCTATAGAAAAAATTATGTATAACAGTCTTTTCTATAGAAAAAATTGTGTATAGCAGTTTTTTTATAGAAAAAATTGTGTTTAGCAGTTTTTTCTATAGAAAAAATTGTGTATAACAGTCTTTTCTATAGAAAAAAAAATCGCATATTACACTTTTTCCGTAGAAAAATTTTGTATTACAGTGTTTTTTTATTATAGAACAATTTTTCAATCAAATATTATACTAAAATTTTTCTATAGAAAATTTTCTGTTGTACTGAAATTTTTCTATAGAAAGTTTTCTGTTATACCGACATTTTTCTTTAGAAACTTTTCTTAAATACCATAATTTTTCTATAGAAAATTGTCTGTTATACTAAAATTTTTCTATAAAATGTTTTTGTTATATAAAAAATGATTGACCCACCTTTTTCTTCCGGCGATTAGAGGTTGATGACTGACCACTTTCACTGGGCGGTAAATCTTGATAAATCTGATCCTGTTGCTTCAGCGACATTAACAAATCGTCAACATTCCGTATATAACTACGATCCAAATTGGCAGCAAACATTGATGGCGTCAGCTCCTCCTGATTCGAAGACACGACTCTCTGACCCAAACTATTGCTACGCGAACGTATGCGTTGCTTTTGCAACCAATAGACTTGATTGGCTAAATTTATCTCAGCAGCCGCCTTACGAGCATCACGACGAGTTAACGAACCCGTAGTAGGATGAGCAGTAGCAGCATTTAATGCCGCCGTCTGATGATGATCTGAGGAGCCATTAGCTAAATACTCTCCAGAGATGTGCACTTTGGGTGCCGTCACCAACTGGAGGCCAGTGGCTCCTGTGTCATCGGGAAACTCATGGAGCTCATAAGGAAAGCGTGGATCCATTGACTGGCCAGCTTGCCGAGGATACATATAGCCATCACGTATAAACATTTTGGTTGTGGTATAAATACGATCGTCCACCTGATAGAGACCCTTAGAGCCAGGGCCCTCGCCACTGCCTATAATGCCATTGCGTATAAAGGCCGCGGGTTTTTGTTTGAGAAAGGGATAAAATGGCGCCTTAGGGTTGACCGGATGCATGACAGTAGAGCGTGAGGCTGCCATACTCGATTTACGTTTCTTAACACTACTACGCCGCGAAGTATACTTTAGAATTTTCATTTTCTTTTATTTAATACAATGGTTGGTGTCACGACTAAACTCTTTGAAGGTGAGTATCTATTTGATATTTTCCAGCACTTTAAAATAGGCAACACTTTTTTATTCTTTTGATATCATTTAAAAAAGGTGTATTTCTAGGATTATTCCATTTTACAAGAAATTTCACCTTTTTTAATTATTTTTTATATTAATATAAAATTTTAATAAATTATCATCTTTTTTAATTTTTTTTATAAAACTTAAATAAATTCGTTGTTTTTCGTTACAATTTTCAAATGCAATTGATTTTCTTTTTTTCTTCTCTTTGTTGTTGTACCGATTGATACAATATTTTTTATGTTGTAGTTTTTTAATCCAATTATAACCACTATTTATTTGTGCTTGAAATTTCTAACCATTGTTAAAATAGTTTTTTGATACACCCGAAGAAAAAAGTTTATAACTTATCTACAACCAAACTCGGAAAAGAAAAGATTTGCCATAAAAATATTTCCTATAGAAAAATTTGCTCATAATAATATTTTCGATCGAAAAATTTGTCGATAAAAAAATTTTCTATAGAAAAAATTTGTCTTTTAAAAAATTTTCTATATGTGTATAACAGTTTTTTCTATATAAAAAATTGTTTAGAATAGTTTGTTCTATAGAAAAAATTGTGTAGAATATAAAAAATTTTCTATAGAAAAAATTATGTATAAAAGTTTTTTCTGTAGAAAAAATTATGTATAACAGCTTTTTCTATATAAAAAATTGTGTATAACAGTTTTTTCTATAGAGAAAATTGTGTATGACAGCTGAAAAAAAATTGTGTATAAGAGTTTTTTCTAAAGAAAAAAATTGCGTAAAACAGTTTTCTCTTTAAAAAAATTTTGTATAAGTCTTTTATATAGAAAAAATTTGTGTACAACAGTTTTTTCTTTAGAAAAAATTGTGTATAACAACTTTTTTTATAGAAAAAATTGTGTATAACAGTTTCTTCTATAGAAAAAATTGTGTATAACAGTTTTGTCTCTAGAAAAAAATTTGTATAACAGTTTTTTCTATAGAGACAAATTTTTTTTAAGTTTTTTCTTTGGAAAAAATTGCGTATAACAGTTTTTTATGACAAAAAAAATTGTTTATAAAAGTTTTTTCTATGGAAAAAAATATTGTATAACAGTTTTTTTTTCTACAGAAAAACATTTGTATAACAGTTTTTTCTATTGAAAAAAATGTGTATAACAGTGTTTTGTAGAGAAAAAATTGTGTATAACAGATTGTTCTTAAAAAAATTCTGTATAACAGTTTTCCCTATTAAAAAAATTATGTCTAACAGTTTTTTCTTTAGAAAAAATTGTGTTTAATTGTCTTTTCTAGAGACAGAATTTTGTATAAAAGTCTTTCTATAGAAGTAGTTGTGTTTAACAGTTTTTTTTATAGAAAAATTGTGTATAACAGTTTTTTCTATGGAATAAATATGTCTATAGCAGTTTCTTCTATAGAAAAGTTGTGTATTACAGGTTTTTCTATAGAAAAATTTTTGTATAACAATTTTCTCTATAAAAAAAAAAATTGTATAACAGTTTTCTCTAGAGAAAAATTTTTATGTAGCACTCGTTTTCTTTAAAAAAAATATTTACAACAGTTTTGTAGTTAGAACAATTTGTATAAATATAACACGTTCTTTTCTAGAAAATTTTCTGTATAACAGTTTTTCCAAAGGAAAAAATTTGTGTTTTATTAACATTTTACTGCTGGTGTTAACTTGTGAATAAAATTGATTCCATTTTTTTTTCAGTTTTCTTGAAAACAACTCTTCTCTTTCCGTTACCCTTCTTCCAAAATCCATTTTCTGGTCACTTTTCTTAAAAGAAGAACCCTCATCTGAATAGTTATTCTTTATTTTCCCCTTTACGGTTCATTGTTGATTACAAGGTAAAAGACAAGCAACAACATAACATATTGGGTAAAAAAAAAGTACTTTTACAGCACGAGTAAATTGACGTTACAATTTTTACATACAACAACAACAAATGAAAGAAAAACGTTTGGCGTTTTCTATTACCAATTTGGCACACTTTTCACATTTTTAGTTTAATGTTGTTGTATCTGTTTTAGTTGTTGTTGTTGCCTTTAATTGTAGGTGTCGTAATAAATAGATGTTATTTAGATACGACTCTTTTACATTTGAAATTTTAATTTTTTTTAATTTAGTTGTAGTTTAAATTCCTTGTACGAGTATTTTCCTTGTCTTTTTGGTAGTCAACTTTAGTTTGTCTGTCTATCGCTGTTTAAGTTTAATTTCTGTAGTTAATCTGTCATTGTTAATCTTTTTCTGTTACGAGTATTTTTCGTTACTTTTTTTCTAACGTTTGCGATTTCGTTGACATGCTTAATTTTTAAGTTTTTTTTTTTCTATTTTTCGAATAGATAACAAATTAATACATGTATTGACCCCAATAGTTTAGAGTATTTATTTTCAAAAAAAAAAAACTAATGTTTCACTTTTAATGAAAAATCGTTGATTTTTTTATTTTGTATTTTTCCAATTATTTAATTGTTGATTAAAGTTAAAATTTGCTTTTAATTGACGCCCACAATTT
This sequence comes from Stomorhina lunata, assembly GCA_933228675.1. Taxonomy (NCBI): domain Eukaryota; kingdom Metazoa; phylum Arthropoda; class Insecta; order Diptera; family Rhiniidae; genus Stomorhina; species Stomorhina lunata. The sequence goes on from OW121740.1 coordinate 25,690,020, forward strand.
ACAAAAGAAACCGAATTTTGAATTATTTGTAGTTAACAGAAAATGGAATTAAGAGAATGGAATAATAAAAAACTGATATACAAAATATTCTTCAGACAAAAAATTTGTTAGAGACAAAATTTTCTATAGAAAATTTTCTTAGAGACAAATTTTTCTATAGAAAATTTTGTTAGAAACAAATTTTTCTATCTAAAATTTTGTTAGAGACAAAATTTCAATAGAAAATATTGTCATACGAAAATTTTTTAGAAAATATTGTCATTCAAAATTTTTATAGAAAATTTTATCATACAAAATTTCTATAGAAAATTTTGTTATACAAAATTTCTATAAAAAATTTTGTTATACAAAAAATTTTTATAGAAAATTTTGTTGTACAAAATTTTTATACAAAATTTCTATAGAATATTTTGTTATACAAAATTTCTATAGAATATTTTGTTATACAAAATTTCTATAGAAAATTTTGTTATACAAAATTTTTATAGAAAATTTTGTGAAACAAAATGTTTATAGAAAATTTTCTCAAAAATTTTGTCATACAAATTTTTTATAGAAAATTTTGTTATACAAAATTTTTATAGAAAATTTTGTTATACAAAATTTTTATTGAAAATTTTGTTATACAAAATTTTTATAGAAAATTTTGTTATACAAAATTTTTATAGAAAATTTTTTTTTATAGAAAATTTTGTTATACAAAATTTTTATAGAAAATTTTGTTATACAAAATATTTATAGAAAATTTTGTTATACAAAATTTCTATAGAAAATTTTGTTATACAAAATTTTTATAGAAAATTTTGTGAAACAAAATGTTTGTAGAAAATTTTCTCAAAAATTTTGTCATACAAAATTTGTATAGAAAATTTTGTTATACAAAATTTTTATAGAAAATTTTGTTATACAAAATTTTTAATGAAAATTTTGTTATACAAAATTTTTATTGAAAATTTTGTTATACAAAATTTTTATAGAAAATTTTGTTATACAAAATTTTTATAGAAAATTTTGTTATACAAAATTTTTATAGAAAAATTTTTTTTTATAGAAAATTTTGTTTACAAAATTTTTATAGAAAATTTTGTTATACAAAATATTTATAGAAAATTTTGTTATACAAAATTTTTATAGAAAATTTTGTTATACAAAAGTTTTATAGAAAATTTTGTTATACAAAAGTTTTATAGAAAATTTTGTTATACAAAATTGGTATAGAAAATTTTGTTATAGAAAATTTTTTAAGAAATTTTGTTATACAAAATTTTTATAGAAAATTTTGTTATACAAAATTGGTATAGAAAATTTTGTTATACAAAATTTTTATAGAAAATTTTGTTATACAAAATTTTTATAGAAAATTTTGTCAAACAAAATTTTTATAGAAAATTTTGTTATACAAAATTTTTATAGAAAATTTTGTTATACAAATTTTTTATAGAAAATTTTGTTATACAAAATTTTTATACAAAATTTTTATAGAAAATTTTGTTATACAAAATTTTTATAGAAAAGTTTTGTTATACAAAATTTTTTATAGAAAATTTTGTTATACAAAATTTTTATAGACAATTTTGATATACAAAATTTTTATAGAAAATTTTGTTATACAAAATTTTTATAGAAAATTTTGTTATACAAAATTTTTATAGAAAATTTTTTTTATAGAAAATTTTGTTATACAAAATTTTTATTGAAAATTTTGTTATACAAAATTTTTATAGAAAATTTTGTTATACAAAATTTTTATACAAAATTTTTATAGAAAATTTTGTTATACAAAATTTTTATAGAAAAGTTTTGTTATACAAAATTTTTTGTAGAAAATTTTATTATACAAAATTTTTATAGAAAATTTTGATATACAAAACTTTTATAGAAAATTTTGTCATACAAAATTTATTTAGAAAATTTCGTTATACAAAATTTTTGTAGAAAATTTCGTTATACAAAATTTTAAGAGAAAATTTTGTTGTACAAAATTTTTATAGAAAATTTTGATATACAAACTTTTTTTTTAGAAAATTTTGTTATACAAAATTTTTATAGAAAATTTTGTTATACAAAATTTTTATAGAAAATTTTGTTATACAAAATTTTTATAGAAAATTTTGTTATACAAAATTTTTATAGAAAATTTTGTTATAGAAAATATTTATAGAAAATTTTGTTATACAAAATTTTATAGAAAATTTTGTTATAGAAAATTTTGTTATGCAAAATTTTTATAGAAAATTGTGTTATACAAAATTTTTATAGAAAATTTTGTCTTAACAAAATTTTCTAAAGAAAAATTTTAATAACAAAATTTTCTATAGAACATTTTTATAACAAACTTTTTATACAAAATTTGTATAATAAAATTTTTTATAGAAAAATTTGTTCAACAAAATTTTCTTTAACAAATTTTGTGTAACAAATTTTCCTATAGAAATTTTGTATGACAAAATTTTCTATAGAAATTTTGTATAACAAAATTTTCTATAGAAATTTGGTGTAACAAAATTTTCTATGGAAATTTTGTTATACACATTTTTTTATAGAAAATTTTTTTATACAAGTTTCCTATAGAAAATTTTGTTAAACAAATTTTTCTATGGAAATTTTTTTTATACAAATTGTTCTACAGAAAATTTTGTTATACAAAATTTTTTTAGAAAATTTTGTCATACAAAATTTTTATAGAAAATTTTGATTATACAAAATTTTGTTATACAAAATTTCTATAGAAAATTTTACAAAATTTTTATAGAAAATTTTGTTATACAAATTTTTTTTTAGAAAATTTTGTTATAAAAAAATTTTATATACAATTGGTTATACAAAGTTTTTATAGAAAATTTTGTCACACAAAATTTTTATAGAAAATTTTGTCATACAAAATTTTTATAGAAAATTTTGTTACACAAAATTTTTATAAAAAAATTTTTGTAGAAAATGTTGTTATGCAAAATTTTTCTAGAAAATTTTGTTATACAAGATTCTTCTAGAAAGTTTTGTTATATAAAACTTTTATAGAAATTTTTGTTATACAAAATTTTTATAGAAAATTTTCTTATATAAAACTTTTATAGAAAATTTTGTTATACAAAATTTTTATAGAAAATTTTGTTGTACAAAATTTTTATAGAAAATTTTGTTGTACAAAATTTTTATAGAAAATTTTGTTGTACAAAATTTTTATAAAAAATTTTGTTATACAAAATTTTTATAGAAAATTTTGTCTTCCAAAAATTTAATAGAAAATTTTGTCATACAAAATTTTAAAAAAATGTTATCTTTAAAAGTCTATTATACGTAAATTTATCTATAGAAAAACTATTTCTTCACTGTGGGTCAAATTTTCTTTTCTTACATTTTTCTATTTTTTAAAAAATTGTATTCGAATATTTTGTTCTCACATATTTTTGTTCTTTTTCATGTCAAAGACTTTATCCTATAAATTTTCATAACATTTTTCGCACTTAAAATTTTGCAAAGTAATTTTTGTTTGTAAAAATTTTACTTCAAGTGTTTTTTTGCCATAAATTAATTATACTACACTTTTTACACCCTATAATTAAATAAATTAATTAATTACAACATCCGTTTCCCGTTTCTCTATAGAATTTTTTTGACGATTTAAATTTTTTGATATGAACGCGACAAAGAACAATTGTCAACTGTTTTATGGACAATTGAAAAATGAATAAAAAAAAGATAAAAAATACTACAAAATAATCTGTTGTAAAAAAATACAATTAACATAAATACAATAAGAGCAAATCAAAAGAATAGGAAGATAAGAACCTTAATTGTTTGAAAAAAATAAACCTAAACAGAATAAATATTTCAATTCAAATTGAAAATTCAAATAAGAGAAAACTGATATAAAATTCAAAATAAACTCCCCCTTTAAATAATTGTATCCAAAAAAAAAAAGTTCATGATAAAAATTTAAAAAAAACTACTTACGAAAAATTCATCTTCTATCACGGGATCGGCCAACATCTCAATGGCTTCGGTCATCGAACGACAAGTTCGATTTGTATTCTTCTTCTTTTTAAGCTTTCGCCCCAAAGTGGCAGCATCACTGAAACGATGCAACAACTTTTCACGCTTGCGCACCGCCAAAGGACTGGACGTGGAACTGGCATGACATAGAAGTGAGGAATAGTTGTTATTACTAGTAGCCGCAGCAATTGTCGAGGCATTCGCATAGAAATTTTGTGCCTGATAGTGGGAGGGGGCGTTAAGAGTGTTCGTGTTGTTCGGTTCTAGTTTCGTTATGAGATTGTATTCGGATTGTGGATATTTACTGGGTATCGAATGGGAGGATGTGTTGCTGTTGGTTGTCGATGAGGATTGTATCGATGTTTGCTGGAGGAGAATGGGCTTTGGTGGGGGTGGTGGAGGTTCTTTCATGAGGTTAACGCGTCGGGGAGCCGCTCGTGGTAGGGTGGACATGGAGGTGCTGTTGGTAATGCCGCCATAGCTAACAGCACGACGATTGCGATCGTTTTCTTTGTCTCTGTAAAGAAATAGAAAAAAAGAAAATAAAATTAGTTTCGCAAAAATTCAAGTAGAAAAAGTGTTATATAGAATTTTTTTTTTTCTAAAAATAAAACTGCAATAATAAAATTTTTCATAAGAAACAAACTTTTATACTTAAATTTTTCTAAAGAAAAATCTGATATACTTAAATTTTTCTAATAAAAAATTGTTATGAAGAATTTTTCTAAAGAAATAATTGTTATACTAAAATTTTTTTAGGAAAAAACCTGTTATACTGAAATTTTTGTAAAGAAAAAATTGTTATACTAAAATTTTTTGCTAATAAAATTTCTATAGAAAATTTTGCCATACAAAATTGTTATAGAAAACTTTGTCATAAAAAATTTCTATAGAAAATGTTGTCATACAAAATTTATAAAGGACATTTTTCCATACAAAATTTTTATAGTAAATTTTGTCATACAAAATTTTTATAGAAAATTTTGTCATACAAAATTTTTATAAAAAAATTCTTTAGGAAACTTTGTCATACATTTTGCCATACAAAATTTTTATAAAAAATTTTGTCACACAAAATTTTTATAGAAAATTTTGTCACACAAAATTTTTATAGAAAATTTTGTCACACAAAATTTTTATAGAAAATTTTGTCACACAAAATTTTTATAGAAAATTTTGTTACATAAAATTTTTATAGAAAATTTTGTCATACAAAATTTTTATAGAAAATTTTGTCACACAAAATTTTTATAGAAAATTTTGTCATACAAAATTTTTATAGAAAATTTTGTCATACAAAATTTTCATAGAAAATTTTGTCATACAAAATTTTTATAGAAAATTTTGTCATACAAAATTTTCATAGAAAATTTTGTCATACAAAATTTTATAGAAAATTTTGTCATACAAAATTTTATAGAAAATTTTGTCATACAAAATTTTATAGAAAATTTTGTCATACAAAATTTTATAGAAAATTTTGTCATACAAAATTTTATAGAAAATTTTGTCATACAAAATTTTATAGAAAATTTTGTCATACAAAATTTTATAGAAAATTTTGTCATACAAAATTTTATAGAAAATTTTGTCATACAAAATATAGAAAATTTTTTCATACAAAATTTCTATAAAAAATTTGTCATATAAAATTTTTATAGAAAATTTTGTCATACAAAATTTTGCCACTCAAAATTTTAATAGAACATTTTGTTTAACAAAATTTTTATAGAAAATTTTGTCATACAAAATTTTGAAAGAAAATTTTGTCATACTAAATTTTGATAAAAAATTTTATCATGAAAATTTTTATAGAAAATTTTGTCACCCAAAATTTTTATAGAAAATTTTGTCACCCAAAATTTTGAATGGAAAATTTTGTCATACAAATTTTGATAGAAAGTTTTGTCATACTAAATTTTTATAGAAAATTTTGTTATACAAAAAATTTTTATAGAAAATTTTGTCATACAAAATTTTTATAGAAAATTTTGTCATACAAAATTTTTATAGAAAATTTTGTCATACAAAATTTTTATAGAAAATTTTGTCACACAAAATTTTTATAGAAAATTTTGTCATACCAAATTTTTATAGAAAATTTTGTCATACCAAATTTTTATAGAAAATTTTGTCATACCAAATTTTTATAGAAAATTTTGTCATACAAAATTTTGATAGAAAATTTTTTCATACCAAATTTTGATTAAAAATTTTGTGATACAAAATTCTTAGTGATACATAAATTTTTAGATAAAATTTCTTAAGTAAAAATATTTTCTCAAAACTCTACCTATATCTCTTTCTCTGTACCGGCGGACTAAAATAGCAATTCGGTGCAAATGGCACAAAATAGCCCAGTTGAGGTGATTGCACTGAACCCGGATGCTGTTGCTGAAATTGTGGCTGTAACTGCTGCGACAACCTTTGATAAGGCGAATTCACATAATGCTGATAGCTTTGTATGTGTGCGGCGGCCTCATTTAAAGAACTCGCAGTGTCCATTATCAAAGGCATCGAGAGCCTTTGCTGCTGCATCGCTGTCGCCGTTGTTGTGGTTGTCGTCGTTACATAGGGATTGAACAGTTTCTTGTAGTATTTAATTTGTTGATGATGTTTGCGTAATATGTTATTATCTATCGAAGAGGTAGTTGATTCGGTGGAGTTGAGGGAAGATTGACTGATACAGTCATCGTCGTGTGCTTGTGGCTCGACTTCATCGTTGGAAGAACATTCAGGTACAGTGTAACAGGTGAAATTATGTGCTTGATAGTCGATTTGCGCCATTGAGGGCAAGTGTTGGTAAATGGTAGTTGACATTTGTTAGTTTTTATATTTAGATTTTTTATAACTTCTCAGTTTTTGTTTTAATTTAGTTTAATTATCAATTTTAAGGCAGTTTTGTTTCCGTTTTAGTTTCACGTTTTTTTCTTTTTTCACTTGGGGTCATTAGTATTTGTCTTTCTCACAGTGTATTATTAAATTTAATTGCAATTAATTTGTTGATTTTTATCTGTAGGTAAACGTTTAAAGTTTTATGTGAAACATACGTTGAGCTTTTAATGTAATTACTATGTCAAAGAAAACTATAAAGAAACTTAAGTATCTTGGAAGTTTCTCAAAGATACTAAAGTATCTGAAAGATATTTAAGTATCTGAGATACTTTAGTATCTGATATACCAGAATATAGAAACTATTTATATATCTCAAGCATTTAAGAGACACTTTAGTATCTGAGAGATACTATTACGTCTGAGAGATACTTTAGTGTCTCTTTGTATCTGAGACATAATTTAGTTTCTTAGAAAAAATTTAGTATCTTAGCAATAATTAAGTATCTGAAAGACCTAAGTATTTAGAGATACATTCATTTTTGAGAGATGCTTTAGTATCTGAAAGATACTTTAGTATTTGATAGATACTTCAGTATCTGAGGGATACTTAAGTATCTGAGAGACACTTTAGTATCTGATAGATACTTTAGTATCTGAGAGATACTTTAGTATCTTAGAGATATTTTGGTATCTGAGAGATACTTAAGTATCTGAGTGAAACTTTAGTATCAAAGAGAAGAGCGAAATCTTTATAACTAAACACAAGTAAGAAAGTGCTATAATCGGTCAAGCCCGACCATACTATACCCTTCACCATTTAGGTCAAAGGTGTTCTTTTTCCTGTATAAAGACAAATATTTGCTAAATTTTCTCAAAACTTATATATTTAAGCTATTTCCGTCATTTGGACTTATATGAGAGCTAGGGTCAAATGTGGACCGATTGTTTACAGTTGTTACAAAAATTATGTATGCAAAACTTAAAATTCCTATTATCTTTAGATTTACGAGCGTTTTAGTGATTTTTGCCCCATTTTGTGCGTTTTGATAGAAGAGTTTGTATGGGAACTATGGCCAACATAGCAATTCCTGGAAGTGGGACCTATGAGAGGTACCATAAATATTAGACCGATCTGTGCCAAATTTCATCTAATTATCTTTAGAATTGCGACCTGTACTTTGATAACATGGTTTACATGGGGGTCGAGCCAGCCAGCTAGCCGTTCAGACGGACGGACGGACTGACGTCGCTAAATCGACTCAGATATTGATTCTAAGCCTATTAGTATACTAAAATTTTAATAGAAAAATTTGTCAGAAAATTTTGTCACACAAAATTTTTATAGAAAATTTTGTCATACAAAATTTTTATAGAAAATTTTGTCATACAAAATTTTTCTAGAAAATTTTGTCATACAAAATTTTTATAGAAAATTTTGTCATACAAAATTCTTATAGAAAATTTTGTCATACAAAATTTTTGTAGAAAATTTTGTCATACAAAATTTTTCTGGAAAATTTTGTCATACAAAATTTTTGTAGAAAATTTTGTCATACAAAATTTTTCTGGAAAATTTTGTCATACAAAATTTTTATAGAAAATTTTGTCATACAAAATTTTTTTAGAAAATTTTGTCATACAAAATTTTTTTAGAAAATTTTGTCATACAAAATTTTTCTAGAACATTTTGTCATACAAAATTTTTCTAGAAAATTTTGTCATACAAAATTTTTCTAGATAATTTTGTCATACAAAATTTTTCTAGAAAATTTTGTCATACAAAATTTTTCTAGAAAATTTTGTCATACAAAATTTTTATAGAAAATTTTGTCATACAAAATTTTTATAGAAATTTTTGTCATACAAAATTTTTATAGAAAACTTTGTCATATACAATTTTTATAGAAAATTTTGTCATACAAAATTTTTATAGAAAACTTTGTCATACAAAATTTTTAAAGAAAATTTTGTCGTACAAAATTTTTCTAGAAAATTTTGTCATACAAAATTTTTTTAGAAAATTTTGTCATACAAAATTTTTCTAGAAAATTTTGTCATACAAAATTTTTCTAGAAAATTTTGTCATATACAATTTTTATAGAAAATTTTGTCATACAAAATTTTTCTAGATAATTTTGTCATACAAAATTTTTCTAGAAAATTTTGTCATACAAAATTTTTATAGAAAATTTTGTCATACAAAATTTTTATAGAAATTTTTGTCATACAAAATTTTAATAGATAATTTTGTCATACAAAATTTTAATAGATAATTTTGTCATACAAAATTTTTAAAGAAAATTTTGTCATACAAAATTTTTATAGAAAATTTTGTCATACAAAATTTTGATAGCCTATTGATATACTAAAAGATGGGTCTAAGACAAGTATTTCTATGCGTTACATACATCCTTTCCACTTATGGTGGTAAAGGGTATAATAATCTTGAAGAGATATGAAATAAGACTTGATGCAAAACGAACTATAGAACGAGCTATATAAGGTTATATAGAACAAGTTATAGAACGAAATATGAAACAAATCTTTTATATAAATAAGTAATTTTTTTAATGTTTTTTTTTATTTTCCTGCTAAACATCCCGCAAATTAAATAAACATATAAAAATCAATTTTTAAAATCCGACATGTCTGGACCAATTTTGTTTATTTCAATTTGCCAAAAAATTTAAATTTATCATACACAATTTCCCATTAATCCAATGTGTTTTCTTTAGACCAAAAAAAAAAAAAATCACACATTTTCTTAATGTAAATTATTTTTAGACCCATTGACTCATTCATAATTTTTGATTCACTGGTCACCGTTCGTATATTTTCACCAAAAACGCTCGAGCAGAAAATGCACCTTAATCATAGAAATACAAGAAAATTGCACTTTTTCAAAATTAATCATCTCGAGAGTGTTAGCGTTTAAATTAGCAAATGGAACAGAAATTTTGAAACGTCATAATTTAAAATTGTAAAAGACAAGCATTTTAAAAGGCTTTTCCTTAAAAAAAAAAGAATTTAATTAGGCACCTTTATCATAGAAGATTTTTTAGATCAGATTTTTATTTTTTTTTTACTTTTTTTCTCTTTAATTTATTAATAATTTTTCTCGCTTTGTCTTGATATTTTATAAATAGCTGAATTTTTTTATATTTTTTATTATTTTGTAACAGCTTTTATTTTGAATAAAATAGCCCTTTTCACTTCTTTACTTTAAGTGAAATAAGGGGAGGAGAACAAAAATAAACAAAAACTCTATCATAAATTTCCGCATTGAAGTTGATTTTTTTTTGTTCTTTTATCTTTGATTTACCCCCTTGAGTGGAAAGGGTGACAGAGTTTTAAAAGAATGATTTCGTAAGGCCACAAAAATCTCTTTGCAAAGAATTAAAACTATAGAATGAGACTTGGTTCTAGATAAAAATAAAAATATGAGAAATAAAACGAAATTTAATTCATTTTCAGTGGCGCCACCTGTTGGAAATTTGTCCTACCATACATATTGAATAAGAGGTAGAACGATATACAAGACATACAACAAGCTAATCTTATATAAAAACAGACATAGAACGTTCCATAGAATGAGATAAATAACGAAATATACAAAACGTGATGGATGATATATAGAATCTGCCATAGAACGACATATAGATATGGTAGTATAACGACATTTAAAACCAGATATATTTTGTTACATAGTATAATGAGATATAAAACAGGAGATAGGACTACACATATAATGACTCATAGCCATGCTACGACATATTACAAGTGACTTAGAATAAGAATAATAGAATGAGGAAATAAAAAGGAAATTTGAACAGGATGCATGACCCTTTGAAGGTAATATACGGAGACATAGAATAAAAACATTAGCGATCCATAAATCGATATTTAGAACGTGATATAGCACTAGCTATAGAATAAGCCATGGGCCGATATCTAAAACGAGATTTAGCAAAGGCAAAACTAACGAGTCGTAACTAGTCGTTCAACGATATAGAACGAGATATATAATAACTGAACTGAAACTTAGGACGAGTAACGAAATGTAGAATGAGACATAGAACAATCTATACTACGACTTATAAACAGAAACTAAGAATGAGTCATAGAATGAGATATAAAACGAGACATTGAACGAGATATAGAAGAACCCATAATATATAGATCCAAACATGGAAGAAGATATAAAATTTTTTCACCAACAAATTTTCTATAGAAACATTTTTTGACCAAATAATTTTCTACACAAAAATTTTTAGACCAACAAATTTTATATAGAAAATATTTTAGAAAAAAAATTTTCTATAGAAAAATTTTTTGAACAAATAATTTTCTATACAAAAATTTTTAGACAAAAAAATTTTCTATAGAACAATTTTTAGAACCAAAATTTTTTTATAGAAAAATTTTTAGAAAAAAAAATTCTATAGAACAATTTTTAGAAAAAAACATTTTCTATAGAAAAATTTTAAGACCAAAAAATTTTCTATAGACAAATTTTTAGACCAACAAATTTTCTATAGAAAAATTTTTACACCAAAAACTTTTCTATAGAAACATTTTTAGATCAAAAAGAAGAAAAATTTTTAGACCTTAAAAATTTTCGATTAAAAATTTTCTATAGAAAAATTTTTACACCAAAAAAATTTCTATAGAAACATTTTTAGACCTTAAAAATTTTCGATTAAAAATGTTCTATAGAACAATTTTAGACCAACAAATTTTCTATAGAAAAATTTTTAAACCAACAAATTTTCTATATAAAATTTTTAGACCAAAAAAGTTTCTATAGAAAAATTTTTAGACCAAAAAATTTTCTAAAGAAAAATTTTAAAAAATTTTAGACCTTGAAAATCTTCGATTGAAAATTTTTTGACCAAACAATTTTCTATAGAAAAATTTATAGACCAAAAAATTTTGTATAATAGAAAAATTTTTAAAACCAAAAAATTTTCTATGGAAAGAATTTTACACCAATAAATTTTGTATAGAAACAATTTTAGACCTTTAAAATTTTCTATAAAAAATTTTTAGACCAAAAAAATTTCTAAACAAAAATTTTTAAAACTAAAAATTTTCTATTAAACTTTTTTTATAGAAAAATTTTTAGACGAAACATTTTTAGACGAAAAATTTTTTATAGAAAAATTTTTAGACGAAAAATTTTTTATAGAAAAATTTTTAGACCAAAAAATTAATTTATTTCAACCAAAAAATTTCCTATAGAAAAATTTTAAGAACAAAAAATTTTCTATTAAAAAATGTTAAAAAACTTTGGTTTTATCAAAAAACTATTCATTACAATAATAAATAATTGTAATAAATTGGGATCTAAGTGCAATGCACTATAGTAAAACTTTTAAATGTTTGATGTCCCAAAAATTTTTGAAATGATAAAACTGAAAAATATTTGTGTGTTCTGTTCAGATGATAATCTTCGCTTTATGTTGATAATTGTTAGACACAATAATTCTTATTTATTCTGTCCCGCAAATAAGATATAATGTGTGGTTTTCGCTCTATCTAGAATTAGGGATAATCATAAAGAAGAGATGGCCTAAGCAACCATCGAAACACGTCGAGAAAAGGTTTCCCCACCAACATTTTTTTGATTTTATCAAAAAACTATTTATTAAAATAATAAATAATTGTAATAAATTGGGATCTTAGTGCAATATACTACAGTAAAACATTTTAATTAAATGTTTGATGTCCCAAAATTTTTGAGAAACCCTTTAAACAAATTTTAGATTGAAAATAATTTATAGAAACAAATTTCGGGACTGATTTTTCAATCCAGATAGAACGAAATGGAAGAATAAGATCCCGCCTGATTGTGAAACTGCTTTAAAAGAAACAAAATTGTCGCGAAATTAAATTTTCAATAAAATATTTCACTGAGTTTTTCGATGATAAAATTATAATTTAGATTTGCATTGAAATAAATATACATTCAATGGAAGCGAAAGGCGAAGTTCAGGCGAAATAGTCTCCAATAAATTTTTGTTTCTTTAAAGCAGCCTATATAGCTGTTAGAATAGCCTACATAACATCATATGTGAATTGGGATAAGGGATAGCCTCAGTAATACCGCCTAGAAAAAATTTGGATAAAATGGATCAGAATATTAAGCGATCGAGAAACTAGGACAGTTAAAGAATGTATCAGTAATCAATAAGAATGACATGAAATAAAAACGTTGTTGCTGTTAAATGTATAACCAATGTTCAATGTTGCTTATAAGCAACATCTCATAAAGGTAAAATCATAAATGATAGAGACCTAAAATTGATATCAGTTCATTTAAATGCAGACATGAAAGACATATAAAGACTTAGAAGCTTTCTCATGAAACTAGATATAGAACGAGCCAAAGAGCGATATATATCTTATATCTTTAAACGAGCAATATATATATATATATTTTAGATATAGAACGAGCCAAAGAGCGATATATATCTTATATCTTTAAACGAGCAATATATATATATATATATATATATATATATATATATATATATATATATATATATATATATATATAGGCTATCTCGAAAACAGCCTTACCTTTAAGAGGGTAAAAACGGGTAAAAGGGGGAAAAATCGAAAATGGTTTATCTCCTAAAGTAATAGGCATAGAAATAAAATTTAAATTACGGTTTAAATAGCTGCTTAAATAAGCAGGCAGGTGTTTGGTACTTTTTTGAAACCATGCTAGATAGGATGCTAGTAAGTAAGCTAGAAAGGGGACAAAAAAGGGTGAAAATAGTTTTTTGGTACCTTTTTTAACCCACTCTTATCTTTTGTAGCAATGAACATAGAAAGGAACTTTGTACTGCAATCAATAGATGCGAAAAAAATATTGAACACGTATTTGGTACTTTTGTGATTTCGGGGTTCAAAATGGGTAAAAAAGGGATAACATTATATCTTAATATCTCATAAAGTAATATGAATAAAAACAAAATGTTGACTGAGTTTTAATAAAATGTACGGTAATCAATTGGTACCAAAGAAGTTCCAAATATGCATATTTAGCTTTTTTGAAATTTGGGGATAAAAGAGGGAAATTGGTAACATTATAACTTTTAAAGTAATAGGTATGGAAACAAAATTTAAATTGCGTTTTGATCAGCTGAAAAAATAAGAGGAACTTTTTGGAAGAGAGGCCGAGCAAGACCAAAAATGTGTGAAAAATATTTTTGGTACTTTTTTATTTTTAAACAAATGAACTTGGAAACAAAATGTGTACCGCAAGTATATACATTATAAAATAAAATATATGGAAAGTTTAAAATTTTCTTTATCATAAAACTTCGAGCAAGGCTCGGTCAACCAGGTACTAAGTTTAAAAGGAGGTATGGGAGAACGAGATACAAACTCGAGTTATAGAACGCAAAAAGCTTTTACAATTTATATGAAAGCATTCTTTCCGATATCTGTCCGAACTACTCAGAGTGTTGCACTTAAAACCCCGAACAAAAAATGTTACTAAAATGCAGCAGCAAATTATGAATGAATGAATATAAAATATTAAAATTGTAATTTGTTTCCTTCCCTCCCGGTCGTTAAATTGTGTACGTTAAGTCCCATTAAAATGTTATGTCTCCATTTTGTCTGTTTTGTGGTTAAATTAACGACAAAATACTGCAAATAAAAGGGCTGCGCTCCACTGCGGCTTTTGGTTATTTACAGAAGACGAGAGAGTTCTGTTGTGCATTACAGCAGAATTTTACATTAAAAATATTTTTATTATATTGTACATTATTTCAATGAATTTCATGTTTTTTTTTTTTGCTGTGCTGGCAAAAATTTATTATGAGGTTTTGTAAATATTTTTATATAAAAGTTTTTTTTTTTGTCCGGGTTATAAACATGACAAAATTCCTTGACATTTTAATTGGTTTTCAAAAGAGATGATTTTTTAACGCAGGAGATAAGGGCATCAATTGGTCGAAATGTAAAGATATATTTTTAGATAAGGTATGAAAGGTTATGATGGTATGAAAGGTTATGATGGGAAGGTAGAAAATTTAATATTAAGGGAATAATGTTAAAGTTTAAAGGGAAATTAAAGATTTGAATAGGATCAATCAAGTTTTCTTATTAAAAATTTGTTGAATAAATTTTTAAAATTTTAAAAATTAATTTAAACATTGTTTCATTTGAAATCTTTTTTAATTTCTTTTTGGTTTATTTGATTTTGTGGTTGATAAAATTTTTCTTATAAAAATTTTATCTTAGTATTTTTTTTGTTTTTTATAAATATTTGTTTAAAATCTATCACCAGATGTGCTAATTTTTTTTTAATATTGAGCTACTTTTGCATCTGCAAGAAATTTAATTCAAGACAATAAAATTTAAAAAATTCTTTTTAACCATAAATAAAATCAAACTGTGAAAATCTTTCTATAGTTTACGTTTAAAATTCAATTTCACTTATGTCATGTTTTTATTTCGAAATTATTTATCTGTTTCAATTTCATTGACTTTGTTTTCTTTTCAGTTTTTAATTCAATTTTCAATTTATTTTATTTTGTGTTAAAAGAAATGTTGCTTTAATTTAATTTTTGTGGGAAAATTTGTATATATCTTTTATTTTAGAAAATTTTTTATTTATTTGATAATTTATAGATAAAAAATATTTTTATTATTGTTTTTTATTTGATAGTTTATTTTGTCTACGAAATTTATCACTGGCACTTTTTCTGGGTCAAAACATTTGATCTAATAGATTTGGGATTCGATTTTGTTAGGAAATAAATATTAAATTTTTCCACAAAAAAAAAAAAACAGAAAAATCAACAAAAACATTTAAATTAGAAGAAATATTTTTTAATAACAAAATCGACAAGTGTTTTGGAAATTATTGAATTAATTGAATTTCATTAGAGTGAATTTTGCGTTGCGGACGTTATTTTCGTATGCATAATATCTTAATCCTGATGCTGTCAACATATAAATTATATGAAATGCAAGATAATACTTTTTATTTATTTTTAATAATATATTAAACCGTTTTTAGAGAAAAAAAATACTGCTACTGTAATTATAGTTGCGGACGTTACAAAATGTTGAATTGTATTGTATTTACAGCTCAAGACTCTGAAATTATCAGGTACATCTAAAATAAAGGATTTAACTTGCTCGAACGTTATGACTATAATATAAAGATGTTGCACTTCTATACATTGATTTGCGGTATGGTCCTCTCGATAAGTCCTGCGATTACTCTAATTCGAAACAGCTAATGCGACGATTATCCAATGAGAGAAAGCTAAGGCACATACACGTGCTCATAAAAGGTATGTTAGTTTGTGCATTTATGTTTTTTTCATTGTTTTTTATCCACTTTAATTTCACTTTTGACAGAAAACAAATGTATGGAGTGCAATATCTTTATATTATAGAATCATTGGTCTAGGCATTCTCTAAAATTTTACATACAGGGTGGCGCAAAAGTCGCGAAGGGATTTGAAAAATTAATAACTTCTCTAATTTTATTATTATTATTATTATTTTTCTTTTAAGGAAAATAAATCTGGGAAATTAATTATGAAAGGTTACCATGTTATCCAGCGAACCAAAATCACAGAACTTTATTTTGAACATCATCAACGATCAATAATTCAAACTCAACGAGCCTATCGTCGTCATTTTAATGTGCGGAATTCACCATCCGAATCAATGATTCGACGCTTAGTGACACGTTTTCAGGAACAAGACTTAGTGAGGAATCTTCCACGAAGCGGAAGACCACATTCTGTTATTAGTAAAGCAAATATTCAACGCGTTCTGGAGAGTGTTGAGGAGAATCATGAAACATCAACTCGAAAGCGATCTGGTGAACTCGGCGGTCTTTACGCAGAATATTAAAGGGAAATTTACATCTTTTCCCATACAAGGTGCAGTTAGTGCAAGAACTAAAGTCATGAGATTCCCAAGAACGATTAATTTATGCAGTTTGCTTCCCCCCCTTCGCTCTTTTTTGGGCCACCCTGTATTTTCTTGTTAACTTCCTTTCATATAACGTTTACGTTTCATTCTTTATCTCGTTAATTCTTTCATTATACCTTTCACTATAAAAGAATATATTTAGTTAATGCTGACCTTTATGATACAAAGAAATTTTAGTCCAACCATCACCTTTAAGCATACCGATCGACTTAGAATCACTTTCTGAGACCACCCGACGGACAGGCTGGGCATGCAGGCCATGTAAACTTATCGCAGTACAGCGCAACTTTCCTTGATACGTTTTAGACCAAATCAATCAATGATTTCGAGTATCATAGACTCCCTTCCAAATATAGTGATTTCAATAAAAACTTTTGCTTATTTAAGCCGCAATCAGAGTATCGAATTTTGCTGGAATTGGCCCTTTTTTGACTAAGTATGCCTTCTATGTAAGAACAACTCTCAAAAGTCACTATAAATCTCAAAAACTCTGATAAAGATGAAAATCTTTAAAGGCTTGGCCTACGCAATTGGAGAATATGCGAACAATGTCGAAGCGCATGGATTTCTAATGACCTTAACAGGTTGTAAATATAGGCCATTTAAGTAAGTAAGTAAGTCAACATATTTGTTGACTATTGGTCCATATGTAATTTTATTGGCAAAGAGTATTAACTAGTCGGTCTTGGACAACTTTAACACTTTCTTATGGGTTTTATTTTCATTTCTCTATATATATCGTACTTATTTTTTCGAATGTGCCATATGGCAACAATTTGATAATAACAAGTAAAAGTGTTAAATTCGGTTGTGAAAAATCTTATATACCCACCATCGAATTATTGTTAATTTAGAAACATATCTCACATATCTACGAGGGTGCAGTTTATTCAAAACGGGACCAAATTAAAAAAAAATGTTAATTTGTTGGTATAATCTTCAGACTAATTTCGGTTGCATTAGCTTTATAGTTCAATATTATTACGGCAGGTCCATATTTTTTGTTAGAAGTTCCAAATGCATCCACCGTATATAAAATCTGAACTTAACATTGATAGATGATGTGGGGATGTTCTGATTGGTTTCAACCCGTAAACTACTTTAACACCCATTAATGTAGTGAGCTAACATGTGCCGCGAGTTCTCCTACAAGAACGATACAAATATGGGTTAGTGCGTAGGGCTAGTAATCCACTACTGAAAAAACAATTACTATGAAAATGTTCAAATAAGAATTAAAACCACAAAACTTTGATGTTTAGACCAAGTAGAGAAAAGTCTTTCAAAGCTTGGCCTACGAATTTAGAGAATATGAGCACAAGATCAAAGCGCATGGAATTCTAAAAAATACTTGGCCTTTGACCTTAACAGGTTGTAAATATAGGCCAATTAAGTAAGCCTTTTTGATTGTAGATATAAAAATGAGATGTTATATATAAGAGCTATAGTAAAATGGTGACCAATTGTATTTAAATAAAGCTTATTTAGCAGGTTAGTCATCCGCCTAGCATACCAGAGGTTTCCATTCGATCCCCGGCCAGACCCACTTGAAAAAAACATACATTTAAAAAAAAACGATTCACCGCATAACTCAGCTAGCCACTGGTTATTGAGTATTAGGCTATGTAAAACTTCTCTAACTAATGGATTTGCCGTTCGGAGCCGATGTTTCAACGTAGGTCCCTTTCAATGAGTCTAAAAATAGAATCGGATACATCTCATTGTCTGAGAAGTGCCCCTTGTTCCAATTAAAATGTTGTCGTGGAAATTATTAGTTTACTGAAGAAAATTGACTATTTTAATATGGCGATGTCATTGAAGGTAGTCACTGTCCGACCTTGCATGACTTTTCAACTAACTTAAAACTAGTTTTTTTTAGTTAGTTAATAGACAAAAAGAGAAGTGTAACACTCTGGGTTACCTTCTTTGGAAAGGGGGATAGTAGAGAAGCCAAAGGTGGTGGTGAAAGAAAATTCAACACTTTTCAACTGAAATTGATGTTGACGAGACCGGTAATCGAACCGAGGACGAATGTGAATGTTATGCTTAGTAGTCGACCTGCTAACCAAAAAAAAAATGGAAAAGAAAATATCATATTATCAGTTATAAATAAAAAAACAGAGGTCAAAATAGTAGACAAGCATGAATGCTAAAAATGGAATAACTTCACTGCACAGGACATGATCACAATGAGTTGGAAAATTTCTGCATGTCTTTGTAGTTAGATTGTAGTTAGTTGCTAAAAAGTTGACCATAAATGGATTATTTTCGTAGTCGACTTTCGATGTTCGGAAATTTTATCACTTTTGCGGCTACCTAAACGGTGTACCGCGGTGTTAAGAATTATTCATAGGATTTCGTTTGTTCCAGAAAGTTGTTTAATGAGATCTTGGGTACATTTTTATTGTGGATTGTTTTAGGCCTAAACAAGGGAAAAAAGATAAAAACAATTTTTTTTAAAATTTTTTTTGGGATTTTGATCTTCAAGATGAAGTTTTTGATTTTATATGTACACAATTTCTTTTCTTAATGAAAAGAGCTACAACTTTGCTCAAAGAGTGAATCAAAATTTTGAACGGTTTGCAAGATATAAGCTCGCGGAAATGATCACTTTTTTGTAAAATTACACCGGGGGCAAAAATCTTTAGGGGTGAATGAGTTTGAGCAAAACTATTTACTATATTTATTTTTTTCGTGTTGCACTTTACGTAATTTAAAAATTTTGGAATACTGAATTCAGAATTTCGGAAACCGGAGGTCAAGGATTTAATTTTGCCATATGTCAACAATATAGCTAAAGAGTTAATTTCTGGTACTTCGTTTCATAGCTCTATGTCAAGTTCTATATCTCGTTCGTTATATATTTTAATGTATTATTTAATTTTCTATTTTGTAACGTTTAAGTGATATGTATTTGATTCTATGATTCATTCAATGAGTTTCTAAGAATTTCATGGCATTTTTTGACATATCCAATTTTTTGAAGTAAAAATTTGGACAACTTGTTGAGTTTTTCTTGCTGATATATCAACAAAACTTTGAGTATATCGGCTGAGGGGGTCCCATTAGTCATTAGCAAGAGATGATATACATGAGATTTTTGTTAAAAAAAACAATTAATTTTCATAGAATTTTTCTTTAGAATACTTGGATTTTATTTTCTAAACAACTTTTTATTTTATCTCATTTCACACTTCACTTTTGATTTAATTTCACTACAAAAGAGCTATACAATTTTATCTCCAGATCTTTTAGTTTTTCTTTCATTTTTATCAATTCACAATTTATGTTGAGATTTTTGGCTATAAATATATTTCATGCTCTTAATCTTAGCGTAAAGCATCACATTTTCACTTAAAATTGCAAATTATTTTAGAATTTTTTTTCGTTTTTAAGGCACGTTTTAAATATAACAACAATTTTTTTTTGCTGTTTGAACGGAATTGCAACAAGACAAGGCGCCTTTAAGACATTTTTGGTAAAGGAGATTTCACTGGATTTTTTCGTTTATTTTTTTTTCAATTTTTTATTTTCGTATTTTTCCCTAATAGTTTTTAATCAAAATATATTTAGCTTAGGCAATCAACTTTTGACTGTGTAGAAATTGAAAATTTTTTTGTTTGTCTTCTAATTTACAGCTCGCGGAAAAATTCGTGCCAAAAAAAAATTTTACTTTTCTTTTTGTTTTGCGTTTTGTGAAAATCATTAATTCCGGACATTAAAAATACGAAATTTTAGGATTTTTCTTTAAAGCGATTTTTCTTTCGTTTATCGTGCCAGCGTTAAACCAGGCGTTTGTATGTCTGCTCGAAAGGCAACCGTTTCTAAAGAAATGTTCTGACCGCGAGCAAATTTTCAACTGAAACTCTTGGAAAGAAACAAAAAAAAAAAAACAAGAACGTTTTCATTCTGCCAAATGAGAAAAAATTAAATAAATAATCTCACTTTTTTTTTGCTTTTTTTGTTTGATGATGATATTTTCAAAATAGCAACAACAAGAATATCTTTACAATCCACAGAAGCAGCGGCAGCAGCAACAACAACAAACATGCATCAGACACCTAAACTCTAGAAAATACGTATAACCCCCTTTTATTTTTGCTGATTAAAAACGCTCACGCTCTTTCTCTTTTGCCTTCAAAGCAATTTCCCTCCAACAGCACAAAAATTATTAAACAGCAGAGAAAAAAGTGAAAAACTCACGAAATTAAATGAAAAACCTATTAAAAATAAAGCTGATCTCTTTGATCGTCTGTCCATCCATCCGTCTGTCCATCCGTCCGTCCAACAGTCAGTCTATAAATCCATCTGTACGTCCGTCTGTCCATCCGTCCGTCTATCCATCCATCCGTCCGTCCGTCTATCCATCCGTCCATCCATCCGTTTGTCCCTCCATCCATCCATCCATCCCTCCGTCTGTCCCCTTAAAATTTTGTGCAGTAGCCGTCTTCTAGCGCCCATTTAATCTGTCACATACAGTAGCAAAAAGCATTTGGCATTAAACCATCTGCAGCAGCCGTTTCTATAGCACACTAAATGACGTTTCCCCAAGACCGCGCCACCACTAGGAGAATAAACATTACTTTCATCATAATTTTTTGTATGTACTTTTAGCTTTTGACTTGCATCGACTTGCATATTTCTAATTTTCCCCTTTAAGATCAAGCGCAGCAAAAGGCAACTTTTGTGAAATTGTTAAGAAAAAAAAAGTTGATTTAATAGCGAATAATTTGCCTCTTGGCAGACTTAAAGACGCACGTTTATTATTGTTATTACAAGAAGAATTTTTGGTCTTTGTTTTTTTTTCATGTCAATTCCCCTGTTCATGCCTCATGATCCCATTGTCTTTTTATATCGTTTAATTGCCCTTAAGTTGCAACAACAGGCTATCAATTGCACAAAGGGGTAGAAAGTGTAAAAGACTTCTCAATTTAACTTTTGTATTCATCATTTAAGATTAATGACTCCATTGTGTATTGCAACCGAATTTTAGTTGCTTCGTCTACTGGCAACGCAACCAGTCAAAAAAATTGTATTGTATATGGTAACACATGTCAGTTGCTAAAAGTTATCGAAAATTGTGATTGGCAACACCGGGTCGAAGTTTACAGAAGTTGCTTCGTCTACTGACAACGCAACCAGTAAAAAAAGTTGTATTGTATATGGCAACACATGTTAGTTGCTAAAATTGTGATTGGCAACAACGGATCGAAGTTTACAGAAGTCCCTTGATATGGCACAATAGTACGGTTCGCCTTCCATACAAAAAAAGTTGTGTTAGTCACCCCCTATGATTAAAGATAATGTTAAAACAATTCTAAAAACTTTTTTTTCTAAATTTTTTACCACGCCTACAAATACCGCCCTTTTTGTATTATGTTCACTGTGTCGTCATTTTAAGTCCGATCATAACATTTTATATATCGGTGTTCGCGGCTCAGTAAGGGCTACATTTCTCTCTTTGATAGTTTTTTACTATCACGTCAATTTATGGAAAAATAAAGAAAATTGTAGTATTTGATTTCACATTAATTACGAATTTTTTGAAAATTATTATTGACAATGGGCTGCCATTTTTTTTGTTATGTTGGACGGACTGTTGTTTTTAACAAATGATTTTCCTGTATAATTTGTAGTTAGGATGTTATGTAATGAATTTGAAACCGCCATATGTTCGTAAAATTTTATGTTTAGTAGTGTATAACTTTTAAAGGACAAAAAAGGAACAAAAATCGAAACCATCCAAAGAAAGGCGAAAGTGTTTTCTTTTAGCCTATATATACTTTTGCACCCACCCAGACCCTTTATGGGCGGATCTGGACACTTTTTTTATTATAATGAAAATACTCAAAATTTTTATATACAAAATTCTTTCAGAATTGCTAATAAATTGCCATAAATGCAAAGATGGTGGAAAAGTATAATGGAAATAAGTTCATAACTGCTAAACCGTTGCAGAAGTGTTGGGAAGCTTAAGTTTTGAACCTGCAAAGCCTAAACTCCTGAAACTCATAAATCACTTAAAACGATATATAATTGTAATTTCCTTGCCGATTTGAAGAATCATACTACATAATAAAGGTGTAGGTAAAAAATGTCGTGACATACATATCCTACCTCTTATGGTTTTAAAGATATTTGACTTCAGAATTCAAAATTTTTAATTTTTGTTCCATTTGGGCCATCCTAATAAAAATACGGAAAATACCTCAATGAAAATAGGGGCCAACCTAGGGACAACAAAATATTATATTGTCATCTAAGATTGGCTCTTGGCCTAAATCGGTTAAGAGGAAGTGGGTAAAAATGGGTTAGTACCTTTGAAACGGAATTACGATAGAAAATTGAACTTTAAGCTTAAATTTCTTTACAACCGCTGTAGAGATCTTTATAAGACCCAAACTCGATTAAAGCTTAATATCCCAGTAAAACTTTTCATTACCAAATAATGAGTTAAACAGTTAAACTATTGAACACGAACTACTTACTCATTCGCTGTTTAAGTCATTACATTAACATGGGGATGTCATTGGAGGCAAGTACTTACCAATTGCAGAAAAGTAATGACTTTGGTAAGCAATTTGAAAGCAACAACAACAACAGCAACAACTTTTTTGTTGTTGTTTTATTAAAAACATATATTTTTAAACGAAATACAAAATTTTTTTTATGATCCCATGGGGTCTCGAACCCAGACCCTCCGACTGCTAGGCAGAGACTCTTCCACTGAGCTACTTCATATGTTGAAAACTTAGCAGCTTATAATTAATATAAACAATTTTTATTTTTAGATCCAAAATCGTGTGAAAATAACTTTGTTTTTCCCTGCTTTTTTTGCTTTGTTGTAATTTTTGGAAAAATATTTTTATACGATTTTTTGTAATTACTTTAAAACTTTTTTAAAATTTTTTTAAAAGCTAAACAATTTAAATCTTCTTTTTTGTATAAGTTTTTACATAAGATTGACTCTTACTTACTTAAATGTTACAACCTGTTAAGGTCAAAGTCCGAGCATATTTTAGAATTCCACGGATTTCGATCTTGTGCGAATATTCTCCAATTTTACAGGCCAAGCTTTGAAAAATGTTCCTCTACTTGGTCTTTCTATCGAAGTTTCGGACATCCTCCTCTAACATTAGGTAGTCTGACATTTCAATTCTAATTGTATCCTCTTCATTGTATTTTTTTCAAGAGAGGGTTACTAGCCCGTAATCCTAACCCATTTTTATCGATCTTATGGGACAACTCTCGAAACATGTTAACTCACAATATTAATGGGTGTTAAACTAGCTCCGCGGGTGATACCATCTCAACCACAGTTGAGATGAAGGATGACCCAGATAAGTTGGGCTTACCAAGTTAAGACCAATTAGAATCGTTTTTGGTATTCAACATCCCCTACATAATCAAAATTGACTCATGATGGTATTTTTTCATTAACGTGAGTTAGTTTTACAAATTTTTTTTACAGAGGATAATATTTAAGTTCTTAAAATTCAAAAATCATTTAAAAAGACTCTTTTAATAAAAAAAAAAACTAAAAAAAAATGTTGCCCTTGGTGGGATTTGAACCGGGGCCATTCAGTTTAAATTACCATCTTAATTACAAATAAGCACTTCTGTAATAACTTATTATTTATTCGGATGGTATGTTGTAGTCGTTACAAGGTAACCAGTTATCAGAGTACTTGCCATTACCAAAGTTTTGCTGGGATGTTATATATTGACTAAAAAAAGAAGCACTACAAAATCTTTATTAGTTAAAAAGTAACAGAGTTTTAGCCAATAAAACACGATTCTGAACCACTGTGAGAAGTCGATGTAAAAGAAATAAAATTGAGCGTTGAACAAAAAGCTTAAACAATGTGTCTAAATAACAACAAATGACGCAACTTCACTGTTCTAAAGATATATGTATATTGCAAGAAATTACACCATTTTTGGTCTCTCTACCATTGCTTTTCCAGAGAAATTGCCCCTGGGAGCTTGGCTGTAGAACAAAAAGCTAAAACAATGCGTCTAAATAACAACAAATAGCGCAACTTCACTGTTCTAATTATATATAATATATATTTATATATATCTAATTATATATAATATATATCTAATTATATATAATATATATTATATATATTATATATTGACCTATTTGAATTACAGCTTCTATATTTCGGTCATTAATAGATTGATACCATTGAAAAGCTTAAAACCGCCAAGGTTCCTGAATAAGCACTATATCGCTTCTTTTTTGAGTCAAGAGGAGTGTTAGTATTACGGACACATCCTTAGATATACCTCACAGCATCTGCATCCACAAAGCTTTTTGCATAGTTTTGTGGTGACAACATTTTCAAAGATAATCTCACTAAGGTTTCTCAATAAAGACGATCATATAAATCCACTTTCGTCATGTCTGCATTCTTATCAGCGTCTGAAGAAAGCTCTTCCTGACATAACTTATTGATTGATTTTGTGATACATCCAAATGCATAAGAACAGAATGATTTCCTAAAAAAAACTCTTTCAGAAGCTCTAAGGTTAATTCTTCCTCCCAAAACACATCAGAACAGAATAAAATACTAAACTCTCCCTTAGCATGATCACAGTTTACGATTTAAGTTATTTTAAGTAATTTCTAGTGACGCCACCTGTCGCAAATTGGCAATACCAACTTAAAAACCTTACGCGGATTATGCTCAACAACTTTGCTTAAGATCGTAACATGATCAAATGCACAGTTCACGATTTAATTTAGTTTAAGCATTTTTCAGTGGCGCCACCTGTCGGAACTTGGTCATACCAACTTAGTAATGTTTGTCGGCTCATGCACAACAAATTTTCATAAGATCGTAAGATCAAATGCATCGTTTAATAATGTATAAAGGACATACAGACAGACAAATATTAATTTTTATAAGTATATATAGATTTAACAGCTTTAACTCTTGCCTTTACTTTTAATTGCCCTACGCCCCATTGTGCACTCTACTCTTATCACCACGAAAATTGCGGCAAAGGCACCTACATACTATAAATACTCAAGCAAATACTTAATTTTATGATACAATTTCATTTCATTCACATAAGACTTTACACAAACGCAAGTAAAATTCATCAAGACTGACACGAAAAGGGGACGTTTGGAAGGGAATATAATTTAGTTTGTTCTCTTTCTCACATTTTGAAAAGATCTTCTTTATTATAAAAGAGCTTTAAATATTACATTTAAAATAATAATACAAAAATTTAACAAGAAAGTGATTTTCCTGATAGTGCTTTGTTTTTATCTCCCATAGCCATAAACTGAGTAGTCGGTCGGTCTTTTCCCCAGATTTATGAATGAGTATTAAAGAAATGAGTAAATAATAAAACAAAAATATATTCTCCATAAATATCACAAAAACAATGTAAAGAAGTCAAAAAAATAAACAATACAAATGTCATACTTTTGATGACATTTAATGAAGAGATTTAAATTTAAAATTTATTGAATTAAAAAAAGGAAATGATCTTTGAATTGAAGAGAGGCGGGATCGAGAGACAGAGAGAGAGAGCGGGAGAAAAGATCTTAAGTGTAATATATAGAACAAATACCTTAATAAGACTTAAATAAATATACGACATTAAAATGATAATAAATAAAAATTGTGTTTTAATATTTTAAGAAGACAATAAAAAAAATATTTAATAAAAATACAATAATAAAATTTAATTTCTTTTATACTTGAGACAAAAATAAAAATACAAAAATGATGAACAATAAAACTAAATAAATATAGAACCACGATCAAAGCTGATATCTGGTCAAATACAGAACCACGATTAAAACTGATCAATGGGTCTATATAGGTAATAGTATATAAAGCACGTCGATCAAAGCTAATATCTGGTTATATAAGTACCTCGATCAAATATTATCTATGCTTATAGGAAAAACCACTGATCTTTACTGATCTCTGATTATGTAAAGTACCACGATCAAATTATGTGAAGAACCACGATTAAAGCTCATAAATTAGCTCATATCTAGTTATATAAAGAACAAAGATCTTACTGATCTCTCATTATATAAAGAACCACGATCAAATTATATGAAGAACCACGATTAAAGCTCATAAATAAGCTCATATCTAGTTATATAAAGAACCACGATTAAAGCTCATATCTAGTTATATAAAGAACCACGATTAAAGCTCATATCTAGTTATATAAAGAACCACGATTAAAGCTCATATCTAGTTATATAAAGAACCACGATTAAAGCTCATATCTAGTTATATAAAGAACCACGATTAAAGCTCATATCTAGTTATATAAAGAACCACGATTAAAGCTCATATCTAGTTATATAAAGAACCACGATTAAAGCTCATATCTAGTTATATAAAGAACCACGATTAAAGCTCATATCTAGTTATATAAAGAACCACGATTAAAGCTCATATCTAGTTATATAAAGAACCACGATTAAAGCTCATATCTAGTTATATAAAGAACCACGATTAAAGCTCATATCTAGTTATATAAAGAACCACGATTAAAGCTCATATCTAGTTATATAAAGAACCACGATTAAAGCTCATATCTAGTTATATAAAGAACCACGATTAAAGGTCATATCTAGTTATATAAAGAACCACGATTAAAGCTCATATCTAGTTATATAAAGAACCACGATTAAAGCTCATATCTAGTTATATAAAGAACCACGATTAAAGCTCATATCTAGTTATATAAAGAACCACGATTAAAGCTCATATCTAGTTATATAAAGAACCACGATTAAAGCTCATATCTAGTTATATAAAGAACCACGATTAAAGCTCATATCTAGTTATATAAAGAACCACGATTAAAGCTCATATCTAGTTATATAAAGAACCACGATTAAAGCTCATATCTAGTTATATAAAGAACCACGATTAAAGCTCATATCTAGTTATATAAAGAACCACGATTAAAGCTCATATCTAGTTATATAAAGAACCACGATTAAAGCTCATATCTAGTTATATAAAGAACCACGATTAAAGCTCATATCTAGTTATATAAAGAACCACGATTAAAGCTCATATCTAGTTATATAAAGAACCACGATTAAAGCTCATATCTAGTTATATAAAGAACCACGATTAAAGCTCATATCTAGTTATATAAAGAACCACGATTAAAGCTCATATCTAGTTATATAAAGAACCACGATTAAAGCTCATATCTAGTTATATAAAGAACCACGATTAAAGCTCATATCTAGTTATATAAAGAACCACGATTAAAGCTCATATCTGGTTATATAAAGAACCACGAGTAAAGCTCATATCTAGTTATATAAAGAACCACGATTAAAGCTCATATCTAGTTATATATAGAACCACGATTAAAGCTCATATCTAGTTATATAAAGAACCACGATTAAAGCTCATATCTAGTTATATAAAGAACCACGATTAAAGCTCAAATCTAGTTATATAAAGAAAAATGATGAAAGCTCATATCTAGTTATATAAAGAACCACGATTCAAACTCATATCTAGTTATATACAGAACCACGATTAAAACTCATATCTAGTTATATAAAGAACCAGGATTAAAGCTCATATCTAGTTATATTACGAACCACGATTAAAGCTCATATCTAGTCACATAAAGAACTACGATTAAAGCCCATATTTAGTCACATAAAAAACTACGATTAAAGCTCATATATAGTTATAGATAAATATAAAGAACCACGATTAAAGCTCACATGTAGTTAAAGCTCATATGTGGTTATATAAAGAACCACGATTAAAGCTCATAAATAAGCTCATATCTAGTTATATAAAGAACCACGATTAAAGCTCATAAATAAGATCATATCTAGTTATATAAAGAACCACGATTAAAGCTCATATCTAGTTATATAAAGAACCACGATTAAAGCTCATATCTAGTTATATAAAGAACCACGATTAAAGCTCATATCTAGTTATATAAAGAACCACGATTAAAGCTCATATCTAGTTATATAAAGAACCACGATTAAAGCTCATATCTAGTTATATAAAGAACCACGATTAAAGCTCATATCTAGTTATATAAAGAACCACGATTAAAGCTCATATCTAGTTATATAAAGAACCACGATTAAAGCTCATATCTAGTTATATAAAGAACCACGATTAAAGCTCATATCTAGTTATATAAAGAACCACGATTAAAGCTCATATCTAGTTATATAAAGAACCACGATTAAAGCTCATATCTAGTTATATAAAGAACCACGATTAAAGCTCATATCTAGTTATATAAAGAACCACGATTAAAGCTCATATCTAGTTATATAAAGAACCACGATTAAAGCTCATATCTAGTTATATAAAGAACCACGATTAAAGCTCATATCTAGTTATATAAAGAACCACGATTAAAGCTCATATCTAGTTATATAAAGAACCACGATTAAAGCTCATATCTAGTTATATAAAGAACCACGATTAAAGCTCATATCTAGTTATATAAAGAACCACGATTAAAGCTCATATCTAGTTATATAAAGAACCACGATTAAAGCTCATATCTAGTTATATAAAGAACCACGATTAAAGCTCATATCTAGTTATATAAAGAACCACGATTAAAGCTCATATCTAGTTATATAAAGAACCACGATTAAAGCTCATATCTAGTTATATAAAGAACCACGATTAAAGCTCATATCTAGTTATATAATGAAGCACGATTAAAGCTCATATCTAGTTATATAAAGAAGCACGATTAAAGCTCATATCTAGTTATATAAAGAAGCACGATTAAAGCTCATATCTAGTTATATAAAGAACCACGATTAAAGCTCATATCTAGTTATATAATGAACCACGATTAAAGCTCATATCTAGTTATATAAAGAACCATGATTAAAGCTCATATCTAGTTATATAAAGAACCACGATTAAAGCTCATAACTAGTTATATAAAGAACCACGATTAAAGCTCATATCTAGTTATATAAAGAACCACGATTAAAGCTCATATCTAGTTATATAAAGAACCATGATGAAAGCTCATATCTAGTTATATAAAGAACCACGATTAAACCTCATATCCAGTTATATAAAGAACCACGATTAAAGCTCAAATCTAGTTATATAAAGAACCACGATTGAAGCTCATATCTAGTTATATAAAGAACCACGATTCAAACTCATATCTAGTTAAATAAAAACCAGATTTTGATGCTATAAGGAGTAACGGTTACAGTTTATTATAAATTTTTACTTATATTCTAAAAATATTCCCACAAACTTTCTCATT
This sequence comes from Stomorhina lunata, assembly GCA_933228675.1. Lineage (NCBI taxonomy): Eukaryota > Metazoa > Arthropoda > Insecta > Diptera > Rhiniidae > Stomorhina > Stomorhina lunata. The sequence goes on from OW121740.1 coordinate 25,720,113, forward strand.
TCTTCAAAAAGCACTTGTTTGTAATTTCGTAAACCCCCCAAAAAATGCCTAAAATTCTTATTTATTTAAAGAGACAAACATTCGGTATCAATAAAACACAAAACTTTAAGAAACTTGACATAAAACCGACTAACAAGCAGCTACAAGTTATTTTATTGTGTAAAATATATCAAAAGAAATCTCAAAGAAAATAAACATTTCAAAAAGTTTTTCTTTGATTTGGATGGCACCAAATATTTCCAAATCTTTAAAATTTAACATAAGCCAAAACGACAAATATAGAAACCATTTAACATTTATTTGGAATGAGACTTCTTAAAAGTTCTTAGTGGCAGACAAAATAATTTACAAGTGTCAGAGACAGACGGAGCTACTCAAAAACAAAACTTAACACTTTAGAAAAATACAAAAATAAAATTGACAAACAACAAATGAATGAGAAAAATCAAATGAAATTAAAACAATTCAAATGAGATGTAATTGTCTATAAAAATAAATTTCTTGAACTCCAAATAAACTTGTTAAATGGGAATAGTTTGTTGTAGCAAAAGATAACAGATCTTTTTACAAATAAATTTCAAGTTTATTGCCAATTTAATGGTGAACCCCCCTTATCCCTTACAATCTTGTAAAAGTATAAATAACATTAGTTCCACTTCATAACAATTGTGTGATTTTCTTGGTTTCACCAAAAAAAAAAAAAAAGTTGTACTCTCAAAACCCGCATTATTTCTGAAAATATTCAACACTCAATTGTTTCAATATTGTTGGTTTTGAAAAGTATAAAAATGTTGATTTTTGTGCTGGCGTTTAGTTCTTTTTTCTTTTTATTGTTAATTAAATAGAAACTTTAACTCAATCACAGTTTTGTTCATTTGTAGTTTCTTTTTTCATTAAACCAAACACAGAAGACAATTAAATGGAAGAGGGTTTCCCAAGACATTTTTAACACACGACAATTTACGATTGGGGGGGGAAAAATATGCTGGCTTTAAAGATTTATTATTGAGACAAGAGTGTAAATTTTGTAGTAAAACACTTTAATTAAAGACACAATTAAAAAATCTGTAGAAGTATAAAAAGAAAGAAAAAGAAATAGGTTTCCACCAACCAAGATTAAAGCTTTAATTCGAATTCATATTTGGTTGTACAAAGAAACACGATAAAAGCTTTATATATTGTTATATAAAGTACCACGATCAAAGCTTTTATCTAGTTATATAAAGATCCATGATCAAAGTTTACATGTTATATAAACAACCCAGATTAAAGGTCATATCTTGTTGCACAAAGAGCCACGACTAAAGGTAATATCTTGTTATATAAAAAACCACGATTAAAGCTCATATCTAGTTATATAAAGAATCACGACAAAAACTCATATTATAACTCATGTCTAGTTATATTAAAGCTCGTATCTAGTTATATAAAGAACCACGAATAAAGCTCATATCTAGTTATATAAAGAACCACAAATAAAGCTCATATCTAGTTATATAAAGAACAACGAATAAAGCTCATATCTAGTTATATAAAGAACCACAAATAAAGCTCATATCTAGTTATATAAAGAACCACGAATAAAGCTCATATCTAGTTATATAAAGAGCCACGATTAAAGCTCATATTAAAGCTCATGTCTAGTTATATAAAGAACCACGATAAAAGCTCATATTATAGCTCATGTCTAGTTATATAAAGAACCACGATTAAAGCTCATATCTAGTTATATAAAGAACCACGATTAAAGCTCATATCTAGTTATATAAAGAACCACGATTAAAGCTCATATCTAGTTATATAAAGAACCACGATTAAAGCTCATATCTAGTTATATAAAGAACCACGATTAAAGCTCATATCTAGTTATATAAAGAACCACGAATAAAGCTCATATCTAGTTATATAAAGAACCACAAATAAAGCTCATATCTAGTTATATAAAGAACCACGAATAAAGCTCATATCTAGTTATATAAAGAACCACGAATAAAGCTCATATCTAGTTATATAAAGAACCACGAATAAAGCTCGTATCTAGTTATATAAAGAACCACGATTAAAGCTTATATTAAAGCTCATGTCTAGTTATATAAAGAACCACGAATAAAGCTCATGTCTAGTTATATAAAGAACCACGATTAAAGCTCATATTAGAGCTCGTGTCTAGTTATAGAATGAACTACGAATAAAGCTCATATTATAGCTTATATGTATCTAGTTATATAAACAATCACGATAAAAGCTCATATTATCGCTCATATGTACATATGTAAAGAACCACGATTAAAGCTCATTTCTGGTTATATAAAGAACCACAATAAAAGCTCACATTATAGTTCATATGCACTAGTTATATAAACAACCACGATAAAAGCTCATTTTATACCTCATGTCTAGTTATATAAAGAATATCTAGTTATATAAAGAACCACGATAAAAGCTCATATTATAGCTCATATGCGCTAGCTATATAAACAACCACGACAAAAGCTCATATTACAGTTCATGTCTAGTTATATAAAGAACCACGATTAAAGCTCATATCTTGTTATATAAAGAACCACGATTAAAGCTCATATCTAGTTATATAAAGAACCACGATTAAAGCTCATGTCTAGTTATATAAAGAACCACGATTAAAGCTCATATCTAGTTATATAAAGAACCACGATTAAAGCTCATGTCTAGTTATATAAAGAACCACGATTAAAGCTCGTATCTAGTTATATAAAGACCCACGATAAAAGCTCATATTATATCTCATGTCTACTTATATAAAGAACCACGATTAAGGCTCATATCTAGTTATATAAACAACCGCAATAAAACATCATATTATAGCTCATGTCTAGTTATATCAAGAATTACTATTAAATTTCATATCTACTTATATAAAGAAACACGATAAAAGCTCATATTATAGCTCATATCTAGTTATATCAAGAATTACGATTTAAGCTCATATTAAAGCTCATATTAACATCATATCTAGTTATATAAAGAAACACGATTTAAGCTCAAAATAAAGTTCATATCTAATTACATAAAGAACCACGAATAAAGCTCATATCAACTTATACAAAAAAAAAACGATTAAAGCTCAAAAAAACGCTATTAAAGCTCATATTAAGGCTCATATCTAGTTATATAAAGAACCACGTTTAAAGCTCAAAATAAAGCTCATATCTAATTATATAAAGAACTACGATTAAAGCTCAAAATAAAGTTCATATCTAGTTATATAAAGAACCACGATTAAAGCTCAAAATAAAGCTCATATCAAATTTTATAAAGAACTACGATTAAAGCTCAAAATAAAGCTCATATCTTGTTATATAAAGAACCACGATTAAAGCTCATATCCTGTTATATAAAAAACCACGATTTAAGCTCTTATCTTGTTTTATAAAGAACTACGATTAAAGCTCATATGTCATTATACAAAAATCTACAGCTAAAGCTTAGATAAAGTAAAACGATTAGAGTTAAATAAAAGCTATTATTAAGCTCGTGTTCTTGATAAAATAACGATCTACTCAATTTAAAAATTAACATCATCTGCATCTATTTCCATTTGCGTTATTTAGCATTACTACTTCCGCTTTCTCCGTGCGATTTGAGCTATTTTAAAATTTAGATTTTATTACTTTTTCCTCTATCTCTATAAAATTGAAATTTACATATAATTATGGAATTCTAGTGCACTACAACCTTAGTAAAAACAAAATAAATTCATTCAGTTTCATTTCACTTCCAACTCTTACCAGATGTTGTTATTAATATTTTGAATTCATTGAAATTTTCAAATCAAAACTAAAAACCACAAAAATTTACATTTTCCATGTTTATTAGGTGTTTTCTCAATTCAAGCCAATCAATGTGGGCCACCTCTAAACAAATTTTCAGTTTTAGTCTCAATATTTTCAATAAATTATTGACAATTCATTAAGTAAAAGCAACAAAACTAATGGAACTTAATCTAGGAAAGACAGACAGAGGGACAGACCGACGGACGGACTTAATATGGAGTGTCTTAACAAAATGAAAAATCTGTAGGTGCAACATAATTACCTTTTGGAAATTTATTTGAAATTCGGGAAAGACAGACAGACTTACAAGCAAAGTGTGCCAAACTTCAACGTGTGAGGTTTGATTTTATTTTTATATTTTTTGGAAAATTTATGTTGTTAATTTATTGATGAAATATGGAAATTTTTTATAGGTAGATGACAGTTAAAGATTCGAAAATCAGAGTTAAATAATAGCGATTAATATTCCACTGGGATAACTTATGAAACCATAATTAAAGTTAATCTGGTATTAAGCAAATAACTATGATTAAAAGCTAAGTCTTTATTACCATAAGATCCAAATTGGGATTATACAATAAACAAGGAGTAAAACTAAACTAAGATTATAAAATTTATCCAAACAAAACTTTTATCCGAATAAAATTTTTTATGGAAATTTGTATCTAAATAAAATTATCTATAGAACTTTTTATAAGAATAAAATTTTCTGTAGAAATTTTTATCCGAATAAAATTTTCTATAGAAATTTTTATTCAAATAAACTTTCTATAGAAATTTTTATCCGATTAAAACTTTCTGTAGAAATTTTTATCTGAATTAAAATTTCTATAGAAAGTTTTATGCGAATAAAATTTTCTATAAAAATGTTTATCCGAATAAAATTTTCAATAGAAATTTTTATCCAAATAAAATTTTCTATAGAAATTTTTATCAAATAAAATTTTCTATAGAAATTTTTATCCGAATAAAATTTTTTATAAAAATTTTTATCTGGATAATATCTTCTATAGAAATTTGTATCCAAAATAAAATTTTCTATAGAAATTTGTATCCGAATAAAATTTTCTATAGAAATTTTTATCCGAATAAAATTTTCTATAAAAATGTTTATCCGATTAAAATTTCTTAATGAAATTTTTATCTGAATAAAATTGTATGTAAAAATTTTTCTCCTAATAAAATTTTCTATAGATTTATTTACCAAAAAAAAATTTCCATAGAAATTTTTATACGAATGAAATTTAAAAAAAAAACTTTTGTCCAAATAAAATTTTATATAGAAATTTATATCCGTATAAAATTTTCTATAGACACTTTATTCGAAAAAAATTTTCTACAGACATTTTTATTTTTCTACAGAAATTTTTATACGAATAAAATTTTCTATAGAAAATTTTCTATACAAATTTTTATACGAATAAATTTTTATAAAAAAAACTTTTATCCGAAAAAAATTTTATATAGACATTTTTATCCGTATAAAATTTTCTATAGAAATTTTTATTCGAAAAAAATTTTCTATAGAAATTTTTATCAGAATAAAATTGTCTATAGAAATTTTTATCAGAATAAAATTTTCGATAGAAATTTGTGTATAAAATTTTCTATAGAAATTTGTGTATAAAATTTTCTATAGAAATTTTTATCCGAATAAAATTTTTTAAAGAAATTTTTTTCTGAATAAAATTTTGTGTAGAAATTTTTCTCCGAATAAAAATTTCTAGAGAAGTTTTTATCCAAAAAAATTATAGAAATTTTTATAAGAATAAAATTTTCTATGGAAATTGTATTTGAAAAAAATTTTCTATAGAAATTTATATTAGAATAAAATTTTCTAATGAAATTTTTATCCGAATAAAATCCAAATTCAAATAAAATTAATAAATATAATATATCCAAATAAAATTTCTTATAGAAATGTCAGAATTGTCAGAATTAAATTTTTTATAAAAATTTTTATCCGGATAATATTTTCTATAGAAATTTGTATCCAAAAAAAATTTTTCTATAGAAATTTGTATCCGAATAGAATTTTCTATTAAAATTGTTTACCCAATAAAAATTTTTCACAAGATAATTTTCTATAGAATTTTTTTTTTTTAATAAAATTTCTATTGAAATTTTTATCCGAATAAAATTTTCTATAGAAATTTTTCTCCGAATGAAATTTTTATAGAAATTTGTATAAGAATACAATTTTTTATAAAAATTTTTATTCGGATAAAATTTTCTAAAGAAATTTTTATCCAAATAACATAAAAAGTTTTTTTCTATTCGAATAAAATTTTTATAGAAATTTTTATTCGAATAAAATTTTTATAGAGATTTTTATTCGAATAGAATAGAAATAAAATAGAAAATTATATCCAAGTAAAAATTTTTATACAAATTTATATCCAAACAAAATTTTCTTTATAAATTTTATATGAAAAAAATTTTCTATAGAAATTTTAATCCGAATAAAATTTTCTATAGAAATTTTTATACGAATAAAATTTTCTGTAGAAATTTTTATCCACATGAAATTGTCTATGGAAATTTTTATCTAAATAAAATTGTCTATGGAAATTTTTCCGCAAATAAAGTTTCCTATAGAAATTTTTTATAGAAATTTTTATGTGACTAAAATTTTTATAGAAATTTATATCCAAATAAAATTTTCTATAGAAATTTTTATAAGAATAAAATTTTCTATGGAAATTTTTATCCAAATAAAATTGTCTATAGAAATTTTTCCGCAAATAAAGTTTTCTATAGAAATTTTTATGTGAATAAAATTTTTTATAGAAATTTTTATGCGGCTAAAATTTTTATAGAAATTTATATCCGAATAAAATTTTCTATAGAAATAAGATTAAAATTTTTCTATAAGAATAAAATTTTCTATGGAAATTTTTATCCAAATAAAATTGTCTATAGAAATTTTTATGCGAATAAAATTTTCTATAGAAAACTTTTTTCGAATAAAAATTTCTGTAGAAAATATAAAATTTTTTATAGAAATAAAATTTTCTATAAAAATTTTTTTCCGAATAAAATTTTCTATAAAAATTTTTTCGGAATAACATTTTCCATAGAAATGTTTATCCGTATAAAAGTTTTTATAGCCATTTTCCGAATAAAATTTTCTATTCTATAGAAATTTTTATCCGAATAAAATTTTCTATAGAAATTTTATATGAATAAAATTTTCTATAGAAATTTTATCCGAATAAAATTTTCTATAGAAATTTTTATCCGAATAAAATTTTTTATAGAAATTTTTATCCAAATAAAATTTTCTATAGAAATTTTTATTCGAATAAAATTTTCTATAGAAATTTTTATTCGAATAAAATTTTCTATAGAAATTTTTATCCAAACAAAATTTTCTATAGAAAATTGTATTCGAATAAAATGTTCTATAGAAATTTTTATTCGAATAAAATTTTCAATAGAAATTTTTATCCAAATAAAATTTTCTATAGAAATTTTTATCAAATAAAATTTTCTATAGAAATTTTTATCCGAATAAAATTTTTTATAAAAATTTTTATCTGGATAATATTTTCTATAGAAATTTTCCGAATAAAATTTTCTATTCTATAGAAATTTTTATCCGAATAAAATTTTCTATAGAAATTTTATATGAATAAAATTTTCTATAGAAATTTTATCCGAATAAAATTTTCTATAGAAATTTTTATCCGAATAAAATTTTTTATAGAAATTTTTATCCAAATAAAATTTTCTATAGAAATTTTTATTCGAATAAAATTTTCTATAGAAATTTTTATTCGAATAAAATTTTCTATAGAAATTTTTATCCAAATAAAATTTTCTATAGAAAATTGTATTCGAATAAAATGTTCTATAGAAATTTTTATTCGAATAAAATTTTCAATAGAAATTTTTGTCTGAATAAAATAAAAAATAATTTTCTATAATTTTTTTTTTTCGAAAATAACTGTTTAGAGAAATTTTCGTCCCAATAAAACTTTCTGTGGAAATTTTTAGACGAATAAAATTTTCTGTACAAATTTTTATTCGAATAACATTTTCTATAGAAATTTTTATCCGAATAAAATTTTTCATAAAAATGATTATTCGAATAAAATTTTTCTAAAAAATTTGTATGCGAATAAAATATTCTGTTATCTTTTATTTGCATGCTACCAACTTTGCAACATTTGTCTTTATCTCATTTCACACATAAAACATTTTGTTTTGACAATTGAAGTTTTGGATCAGTTGCCCCAAGTTTGTGCGGCTGCTCCTCTTTAACTTTATCTCCGTCTGATTTATAACACTTGTTTAACATACTTAATGACTAAATGAATGACTAGTTAATGTGCTCATTCACAGTGCTACGCTACTTTTGAAAATAGCATATTTAATTTGAATTTTAATGTTTGTGTGAAAATTGAAACATTTAACTAGAATCATCATCTGTATCCTATCCTCTTTATCTTTTAAAGTCCTAATCTCTAAAGACTTTTTAACACAATTTGTTTCACAGTGTTCTGCATATTTTATTACAAGAATCTGTGTGATGGAGTTTTTTTTTACTGTTTTTATCATTTTAAATGAAACGTAACGTGCGACTTGTATTAGTTGGAAGAGTTTTTTTTTTGGTTCGAAGTTTAAGAGGAGTCTTTATGCAATTTATATTGGGTTAATAGTACCAGTTTTTTTTTGGTTTTTAGATCTCAAAGACAACATTCACACATTGTTATATCTTTGCTATTAAGTTGTGAATATGGCAAATGTCACTGTATTTATAACAGCTAAAATCGCAACATCATCTTCGAAAATGTGTGTCATCTTCTTGAGGGGATTTTCATTTCTAGTTTTGTTTGTTTCGGTTTTTAATTTGTCTGATTTTACACTGGAGTTTCATTTGACAGCTAAAAAGTTTTACATATCATTATATCGTTTACCATTTTTCCTATCGCATCTTTTTATAGTTAACCTGTCATTCGGGGCCTTGGTGTTTCTGTCTTTGTAATTATCTAATTTTGCATCAACATTTAGTTTTGTTATATTTACTTTGTTTTTCCTAGAATTTCGTCTTGAGTTTATTTAGGTTTATTATTCCCATAGAGTAAGTTTAGCATTATTTTTAAATTGTATGCAAATATTACAAGATTATACAAAGATTTATATGCCCTAATTGTCACTGATAGTTTCAAATAAAAAGTTTCAACATATTCGACAAAAAAAGTGAATTTTTATAGATATTTTAATTCGAATAAAATTTTCTATAAAAATTTTTATCCGAATAAAATTTTCTATACAAAATGTTATTTATGCGAATAACATTTTCTATCCAGAAAAATTTTTAACAGCATAAAATTTTTTATCCGAATAAAATTTTCTATAGAAATTTTTTATTTGAATAAAATTGTCTATAGAAATTTTTATGCGATTAAAGTTTGCTATAGAAATTTTTATCCAAATAAAATTTTCTACAAAAATTTTTATCCGAATAAAATTTTCTAAAAAAATGTTCTATAGAAATAAAATATAAATTGTCTAAGATATTTTTATTCGAATAAAACTTGTATAGACATTTTTATTCGAATAATACTCTTATAGAAATTTTTATTTGAACAAAATTTTTATAGACATTTTTATCCGAATAAAATTTTCTATAGAAATTTTTAAAAGGAAAAATCTTTTATAGCAGTTTTCATCCATATACATTTTAATAAAATGTTCTATAAACATTTTTTGTTGAATAATATTTTCTATACAAAATTTTTATCAGAATAAAATTTTCTATACAAATATTTATACGAATAAAATTTTCTATAGACATTTTTATCCGAATAAAATTTTCTACAGAAATTTTTATCGGTATAAAAGAAATTTTTATCCAAATAAAGAAATTTTTATCTGAATAAAAAAAATTTTTATCTGAATAAAATGGTCTATAGAAATTTTACATCCGAATAAAATTTTCAATAAAAATTTCTATTCGAATAAAATTTTCTATAGAAATTTTTATGCGAATAAAATTTTCTATAGAAATTTTTTATGCGAATAAAATTTTTTATAAAAATTCTTATCCAAATAAAATTTTCTAAAGAAATTTTTATTCGAAAATAATTTTCTGTAGAAAATTTTTTAAGGAAATTTATTTCCGAATAAAATTTTTTGTAGAAATTTTTTTCCGAATAAAATTTTGAATAGAAATTTTTTCCGAATAAAATTTTGTTTAGTAATTTTTATCCAAATTAAATTTTTATTCGAGACAATTTTCTATAAAAGTCTATATAAATTATTTTCTATTTCAAATTTTTTCGGAATAAAATTTTCTACTGAAATTTTTATACGAATAAAATTTTCGATTGAAATTTTTATTCGAAAAAAAATTTTTAATAGAAATTTTTATCCGAATAAAATTTTTAACAGACATTTTTATCCGAATAAAATTTTCTATAGAAATTTTTATACAAATAAAATTTTCTATAAAAATTTGTACCCAAAAAGAAATTTATTGGAAGACAATTTTCTGTATAAATTTTTATCCGAATTAAATTTTTTAAAAAAGTTATTATTTTTAAAAATTTCTATAAAAAATTTTATCCGAATAAAATTTTCTATAGAAATTTTATCCGAAGAATATTTTCTATAGAAATTTTTATCCGAATAAAATTTGGCATAGAAATTTTTAGCCGAAAAAATTTTTCTATCGAAACTTTTATCCGAAAAAATTTTTTATAGAAATTTTTGTCCAAAAAAAATTTTTATAGAAATTTTTATTTAATTTAATTTTCTATAGAAATTTTTATCCGAATAATTTTTTCTATAGAAATGTTTAACCAAATAAAATTTTCTATAGAAATATTTATCCCAATAAAATTTTCTATAAAAAATTTTATTCGAAGAAAATTTTCTATAGAAATTTTTATCCGAATAATATTTGGTACAGACATTTTTAGCCGGAAAAATTTTTCTATCGAAACTTTCGAAAAAACATTTTTATAGAAATGTTTTCTTGAACAGAAAAGAAAATTTTCTACAGACATTTTCATCCAAATAAATTTTTCTATGGAAATTTTTATCCGAATAAATTTTTTTATAGAAATTTTTATCCGAATAAAATTTTCCATAGAAATTTTTATCCGAATAAAATTTTCTATAGAAATTTTTATCCGAATAAAATTTTCTATAAAATTTTTATCCGAATTAAATTTTCTATAGAAATTTTTATCCGAATAAAATTTTCTATAAAATTTCTAAAGAAATTATTATCCGAAAAATATTTTCTATAGAAATTGTTATCCTAATAAAATTTTCTATAGAAATTTTTGTCCGAATAAAATTTTCTATAGAAATTTTTATACGAAAAAGTTTTCTAAAGAAATTTTTATCCGAATAAATTTGTCTATTGAAGTTATTATCCGAATCGTATTTTATATACAAATTTTTATCCGAATAAAATTTTCTATAAAATTGTTTATCCGAATATTTTTTTTTATTGTATAAAAATAAAATTTTCTTTAGAGTTTTTGTACAAATAAAATTTTTCATAGAAATTTTTACCCGATTACAATTTTTTATAGAAATTTTTATCCCAATTAAATTTTCTACAGAAATCTTTATACGAATAAAATTTTTTATAGAAAGTTTTATCCCAATAAAATTTTCTATGAACATTTTTATCGGAATAAAATATTTTATAGACATTTTTATCCGAATAAAATTTTCTATAGAAATTTTTATTCGAATAAAAATTTATTTTTATCCGAATAAAATTTTCTATAGAAATTTTTATTCGGATAAAAATTTTTATAGAAAATTTTATTGGGATAAAATTTTCTATAGAAAATTTTGTTTTGATAAAGATTTCTATAGAAAATTTTAATCGAATCAAAATTGTCTGTAGAACAAAAATCTCTAACAATGCGTCTAAATTATAAAAACTTGTAATACCCTTCTTACCTTATAATGGATTTAAATATTTTAAAGGAGGTTCCCAATTTCACTTATAAAATTAATTAAAAGATTTGAATAATTATTTATTTTTGTTACTTCGGAAACTTGTTAATGACACAGTTTTATTATATTTTTTGAAAACTTATTTTTAAAACAACTCCTCCCATTAAGCGAAATTATGTTTAAACAAAAAATAGAAGAAATTAATAATTATTAGCTAAATCCCACTTAATCATCACTAACTAAACGCCTCTAAAAAGCGAAAAAAATATGTTTAACAGTTTTCGAAAATGGAATCAACACGAAATTAAATGCGGAAGTTGAAAATTTAAGTGGTAAAATGGGGAAAAAAAAAACAATTGAAATGTATACGAATATCCATAGATTTTGATATTTAAGTCGAGCAAAAATTTTTTTGAAATAAATTTATTTGAAATAATTTATACTTCGGTATTGTTTTTTTATACAAATTATACAACTTTTTGAGACAATCGACTCTTTTAAATCATGGAAAAATTTTCTTAACTGCAATTCAAATTTTTTATCGTACCAAGAAACGATTAAAAACCAATTTGCAAAACTCCCTGAAAAGTTTCTTTATATTTTTTTTAATTTTTTTCATATATTTTGTATTAACAATTGTGTAAATTATCACCAGTCTAACAATTACATTACATGACCATTTAGCTAACTCACTGACAGACAAATACAAAGCTAGATACTCATATTAATGACTTCAATGACCGAATCCTACTCGTAGACCAACCATTTAAAAAAAATACTAAAATAATTTTGAAATACAAGTAAGCAAATGTTAAGTGTTAAATACAATAATACTCGCACTTTTGAACATTGGCGAAATATTAAAAAAAATGCTTATAGCCATATTCATAGGAAAAAGTTAGCCAAAAAAAAATTTTTTGAGTAAATGTTAAATTTTTAAAAAACAAACTTCTTTGTAGGAGCTTATATAAACTATAGAATTGTAACTTGAAGTTTAAGTTTTTCGAGAGTTTTTACCTCTTATTTACTTATAAATAGAAGATAACTTTTCATTATGCATTTGGCTGCTTAAGTTCTTATGTAATTCTCAGTTAAAATCCATACAATTTTTTTACATTGAGTGCAATTTGTATGCAGAGGAAGGAGTTAGGTATTGGAAAACTTATTATATATTCAAAACAATAGTCCAACTTTATAAATTTATAAAACATTGTCCAAATGACTGGCTGCAATATTGAAGTTTTCTTAAAAGAAACAAAAAAAAAATCAATAAAATTTTTTGTAATCTTTAGGGTGGGGGTTTTTTCATTATGAATATGTGTTAGAAAACAATAATTTCATGCTTAATTTAAAGATAAATTAATTTTGAAAAATACAAAAATACAAGAAACTCTAACCAGTTTGAGAAAATTTTAATATAGAAAAAATTTTATAAAAAAAAAATTTTTTCAAAAATTATAGAATATCAAATATTTTATTAAAAAAAAATTACATAAGTTCACCAGATTTTTTTTAATTGTTGTGCTTAGACGCCTTATTTTTATATTTTGCAAAACACTATAATTCGTATGTATTCTGTCTTGCAACTTGGATATAATGTGTGAATTTTGATCAGCAAATTCGCATGTGTTAGTGCCCTTTACTATTCTTTTTGAGATTTTCTTTATCAAGTCATAGGGCTATAACGTTAACAATGGTCTAAAAGTCAATCAAGCTTGTACTCCTTTCCGTATTCCCACATCGGACGATATAGAAATGTCTTAAAGCCTCAACATTCTATTTACTTCATTCAAAATAGCTTTGGGCAAAACATGGCCCTCAGTCCTACCAATGCTATCTGGGGCTTCGAAATGGTTGTCAAAGTCATATTAATGTATTGTTATTTGGCCTTCAAGCCCAATCAGATGGCTTCTTTAATTTGAATTAGCTCTGATGATTACAGGTACCTTTAAGACTAGACTTTCTAAGGCACTTTTGCTGTGCTAAACTGCCCAGTAAAACTTTTCATTACCAAATAATGAGTTAAACAGTTAAACTATTGAACACGAACTACTTACTCATTCGCTGTTTAAGTCATTACATTAACATGGGGATGTCATTGGAGGCAAGTACTTACCAATTGCAGAAAAGTAATGACTTGGGTTAGCAATTTGAAAGCAACAACAACAACAGCAACAACTTTTTTGTTGTTGTTTTATTAAAAACATATATTTTTAAACGAAATACAAAATTTTTTCTATGATCCCATGGGGGCTCGAACCCAGACCCTCCGACTGCTAGGCAAAGACTCTTCCACTGAGCTACTTCATATGTTGAAAACTTAGCAGCTTATAATTAATATAAACAATTTTTATTTTTAGATAAAAAGTCATGTGAAAATAACTTTGTTTTTCCCTGCTTTTTTGCTTTGTTGTAATTTTTGGAAAAATATTTTTATACGATTTTTTGTAATTATTTTAAAACTTTTTTAAAATTATTTTAAAACTTAAACAATTTAAATCTTCTTTTTTGTATAAGTTTTTACATAAGATTGACTCTTACTCACTTAAATGTTACAACCTGTTAAGGTCAAAGTCCGAGCATATTATAGAATTCCATGGATTTCGAACTTGTGCGAATATTCTCCAATTTTATAGGCCAAGCTTTGAAAAATATTCCTTTACTTGGTCTTTCTATCGAAGTTTCGGACATCCTTAGATATTAGGTAGTGGGACATTTCAATTCTAATTTTATCCTCTTCATTGTATTTTTTTTTCAAGAGAGGGTTACTAGCCCGTAATCCTAACCCATTTTTATCGATCTTATGGGACAACTCTCGGAACATGTTAACTCACAATATTAATGAGTGTTAAACTAGCTCCCCGGGTGATACCATGAGGAGGTGTGTGTCCACAGTTGAGATGAAGGATGACCCAGATAAGTTGGGCTTACCAAGTTAAGACCAATTAGAATCGTGTTTGGTATTCAACATCCCCTAGATAATCAAAATTAACTCATGATGGTATTTTTTCATTAACGTGAGTTAGTTTTACAAATTTTTTTTGCAGAAGATAATATTTAAGTTCTTATAATTCAAAAATCATTTAAAAAGACTCTTTTAATAAAATAAAACTAAAAAAAAATTGTTGCCCTTGGTGGGATTTGAACCGGGGCCATTCAGTTTAAATTACCATCTTAATTACAAATAAGTACTTCTGTAATAACTTATTATTTATTTGGATGGTATGTTGTAGTCGTTACAAGGTAACCAGTTATCAGAGTACTTGCCATTACCAAAGTTTTGCTGGGTGGCTCTCAATTGAATTAATTGCTTAACATATGGTACTCAAATCGGCAATTAGGTTAAGCACTAAGGAAGTTTTCCTCGCCAATTTTTTTACAAACTAAACAATATCCCTAAAAACGTTAATTATGCATTAAACAGATCTTTAACTTTAAATATAACTGGCATTACAAAAGCTTCTAATAATGAGCTTTTAGATGTGTATATATTAGACTTAATTTTATCCCACTACTTCGTTAAAGGTGAAATTTGTCTTCTTTTCTACTCTGATGAAATCTGCAGTTTTAGGATGATCGAGTACTTTTTGGGATGACTTTGGAATTTTAGGATGAGTTAGCAGTTTAAGGATGACTCATCAGTTTTAGGATGACTCATCAGTTTTGGGATAGATTAATAGTTAAAGGGTGACTCAAAAGTTTTTGGATGAGTCAGCAGTTTTAGAATAAATCAGTAGTTTTAGGATGACTCAGCAGTTTTAGGATAAATCAGTAGTTTAAAGATGACTCAGCAGTTTTAGCATAAGTCAGAAGTTTTAGGATGAATCAAGAGTTTAAGGATGAATCGTCGCTTTAAGGATGACTCAGCAGTTCAGTGGTTTCAGGATGAATCATCAGTTTTAGGATGACTCAGCAGTTTAAGGATATATCATCATTTTTAGGATGACTTAGCAGTTTTAGAATGAGTGAGCAGTTGTAGGAAGAGTCAGTAGTTTAAGGAAGAATAATCAGTTTTAGGATGACTCAGAAGTTTTTGGATGACTCAGAAGATTTTGGATGACACAGAAGTTTTGGGATAAGTCAGCAGTTTTAAGATAACTCAGCAGTTTAAGGATTAGTCAGAAGTTTAAGGATAACTCAACAGTTTAAGGAAAAATCAATAGTTTAAGGATGACTCAATAGTTTTGGGATAATTCATCAGAATGACTCACAATTTTAGGATGGCTTAATAGTTTTAGAATCTGTCAACAGTTTTAGAATGACAGTTTAAAATGGTTTTCCCGTTTTTAATTTTTTTGACCCCTCAAATCGAAAGCCACGTGTTTGTTAGTTTTGTATGTTTATCGATTGTATGTTTGCGATTTTCTATGTTAATTGCTCCAAAGGGTATTTATGGGTCAAAAAAAGCATCAAAATTTTGTTTATCCTGTTTTTTTGTTTACATTATTTTTTCTATGTTAATGGGTTCAGAAGTTATTAAAGATCAAAAAAACTACCAAAATTTTATTTTTACCCTTTTTTACCCCTATTTGTCCCACTTTCGAAAAAGTGCTTAATACATGTTCCCTTATTTTTATAACTAATCTTAATCCAATTCAAATTTTGATACTATCGCTTTTAGTTTTGGATATATATCGTTAGCAATTTTTCCCTTTTTTACCCCCTTAACTGCCCGATTGATAAAAATCCTTTGTTAGAGGATATATTTCTAAAAATCTCTTTCTTTTGTATATATAAATCGGTAAAGGTTCCCACAATTCAAATATTACCTCTTACAGTTTGTTGATGAATTAGTCAGTAATGATTTTGCTGCACATAAAGTACCAAAATTATGTTTTTACCCTTTTCTATACATATTTTTCCCACTTTCGAAAAAGTACCAAACACCAAAACACGTTTTTATAGCTGATTTTAACTTAATTCAAATTTTTTGCCATGGCTTTTGGTTTTGAATATGTAACGTTACCTATTTTTCCCTTTTTTACCCTCTTAGCATCCCGATTCCCGAAATCTCCGTGTTATAAGATCAATATATCGGAAAAGGTACCTACAATTAAAATCTTAGCTCTTACAGTTTTGATGGGCAATGATAAATAAGTCAGTTACGCTAGATTTTTCTGCACATGGAGTATCAACATTTTGTTTTTACCCTTTTCTATTCGTATTTGTCACACGTTCGAAAAAGTGCTAAATACATGTCCCTCTATTTTTATAGCTGATCTTAACTTAATTAAAATTTTTTGCTATTGCTTTTGGTTTTGGATATGTAAAGTTACAAAATGTTCCCTTTTTTACCCCCTAAGCGGGTATCGCTTTTGATTTTGTATAAATAAAGTTACCAAGTTTTCACTTTTATACCTTCTTAGTGGCCCTCGCTATCGTATATTTTTCTAAAAATTCCTTGTCTTCGGATCTATCGAAAAAGTTACCCACAATCCAAATCTTAGCTCTTACAGTTTTACCGGATAATAATATGTTTTTAAGTACAATATATAGATGGATCTTAGTCAGGGAAGGGGCGAAGGCCTTTTTTATTCCTTTTTTTTGGAAGTAATCCTTCTTATTTCCGGACTCTTGCCGTATTCTAAAGGCCCAAAAAACAGTCATAAAAATAGCTATAATACCGCGGAATATACGAAAGGGATATTTGTTTTTGTGGGACCCCATAGGATGATGTAGGGGATGTTTGATACTCAGCAAAGGTTCTGATTTGTCTTAACATGTTAAGCCTAGACTTATCTTGATTTTTCTTTCTTCTCAACTGTGGACTGACCTTTCTGTGGTATCAGCCGGGGAGCTACGTTGACACCCGTTAATGCAGTGAGCTAACAAGTGCCGCGAGTTCTGTTATAAGAACGATAAAATTAGGGTTAGGACGTCAAGAAAGTAAACCACTTCTGAAGAACAAAATTACTATGAAAAAGTTAAAATTAGAATAAAAACGGCCTCCCCCCTAATGTTAGAAGAAGACGTCCGAAACTTCGATGGAAAGACCAAGTAGAGGAAAATCTTTGAAAGATCGAAGCGCATGGAATTCTCAAATATGCTCGATCTTTGACCTTTACTGTTGAAAATATAGGCCTTTTTAAAAAAGGCCTGCATAAAATCCCTATCTTTTGTCTTCTCGACATCTGTCCTCACTCGTGAATGCCGAACATTTTTCTATATAGGAACTCTAATGGGTACCCAGACACTTTTGCTAGCATGCTAGGAGACTCATTATGTAAAGGAGGAAGAGACAGTTATCCACCTCCTCTGCCCCGCCTTTGAGTTTCACAGAGCTATTTTGAAGAAGACTGCTCTGAAGAGCCGTAGTTATATCACAGGTAGTTTTGAAATCTTTCATTCTATTCTAATCCCTCTAGGACCAAGTGATGCTGACTTCTTCGTCAAAGAACTTAACTTGATTTGAAGTTAGAAAAAAGCCAGCCAAACGAAGTGTGTTCAGAAAAGAACGGTTAAACTATTTAGAATCTTTAGTTTTGAGTAAAATTGTGTTAATAATTTTATCAAAAAATTTAATTTACATTTTGAATTAATTTTCTTTTATTTAAATATCAAATTAAAATCCCCTTTAAGATAAATTTTAAATGCAAAATAATAAAAACCTCTAATATATTCAACCTCTTTTAAGCACTAATTCCTCCAAACCCATTTGAAGTTAATTAAGGCTACCGTTTTTAGCTCGTATTAGCTACTGTTTTAAAAAGCTTTGACTATTTGAATTTAAAAGCAATTTCAAAATGGAAAAAAAACTACAAAATCGTGATAAATTTTCAAGATATAAAAACTATCAATAAGAAAATAAACCAAACAAGAGACCACAATTTTGAAAGAGCTCAGGGGTATATGCAAAACTTAGGGCGAGGTTAGCGAATTCAAAAAGAAAAAAAATAATTGTCTTAAGAAATTTTTCAAAAGTAAAGCTAAAAAAAATCTTAATACTAAAACAAAATCAAAATTTCCATTTCATGCCTCAAATTGAAAATTTCCTGCAATTTTCTTTGCTTCGTCATAAATTACGCTCCAGTTGTTATATTTATGAAAATTTTACGTGAATATTCTGAATGCATTTCAATATTCCACTCGTTTATTGGCCGTTTGTCAAAATTTAATTTTCAATTTTTTTTCTGTTTCTATAACAAAGCCCAGACATTTGGCGTTTTGTTACAAATGTCAGAAACTACAATATTTTCTTTTGATAAAAATAGAAAATGAACTTTTCATAAATTCTTGTTATAAATATGTATTGTTTTCTTTTTGATGTCTACGAAATCGAGCAACAAGTGTCTTCGTCTTTAAATTGTCTGTCTGTCGGTTTGCATGTCTAAATTGTAAAATTTGTATTCTTCATGTTTAGGGGGGAGAAGATAGGAGTCAGGTTATAAAATACATAAACTAAAATGTAAACCTAAAAGTATTCTCCCACAAAATAGACAAAAATTTAAACTAAATTAAGTGTAAAAGCACGCACACTCTAATATAAAGAAAAATACGAACAAAATTAGAATCACAACGACAAGCGACAAAACTACAGCAGAATTTTGCTTTTTATCATGAACACAATTTTAATTCAAAAAAAAAAATGACAAGCCCTTTTAACGAAATTAGTAAATCTTTTAATTTTTTAGAAAATTTACAAAACTTTTCAAAAACGAAGTTCTCTGACCACTTTTTGCTCTACTAGGGGACAGTAAAAATATTAAAGTACGTTTTTTCAAAATCATTGTGATTCACTCTTAATAGGCTTTAAAACAGAATGAAAAATATTATTAAAAAAACTAAAAAAAATGTCCACTGACAACTTGTGGCATCACCAGGGGACAGTTAATTGTGCAAATTTATAAATTAAAGCCAAATAATCAATGTTTTTGTATTTTCTTGATTTTTTTTAGCAAGTTAGGCAACTCAGCTTTTGTCGTGTAGCATGTTACTGTCGAACATGTTCAGTTTGGCCTATAGTTTAACCCTGAATCGACTTAGAAACAAACAATGTTCACTTTTTCCATTTTAATGTCAGTTTGGGCGACCTTTAAAAGGGCTATTCAAAATTTAGAGACTTAATTTCGCACCAATTTACATTATACATCTAAACAAAATTTACAAGTCTATTTAACAAATTTAGTTAATCTCTTACTTTTCTTTAGAAAATTTGCAAAACTTTTCAAAAACGAAGTTCTCTGACTACTTTTTGCTCTACTTGGGGACAGTAAAAATATTAAAGTACTTTTTTTTGCAAACAATTGTGATTCAATATAATTCGCTCTTTATAGGCTTCTTAATATATTGTTAGAAAAATATTGTAAAAAATACAACAAATGTCCACTGACTACTTGTGGCATCACCAGAGGACAGTTAATTGTGCAAATTTATAAATTAAAGCCAAATAATCAATATTTTTGTGTTTTCTTGATTTTTTTTTAGCAAGTTAGGCAACTCAGCTTTTGTCGTGTAGCATGTTACTGTCGAACATGTTCAGTTTGGCCTATAGTTTAACCCTGAATCGACTTAGAAACAAACAATGTTCACTTTTTCCATTTTAATGTCAGTTTGGGCGACCTTTAAAAGGGCTATTCAAAATTTAGAGACTTAATTTCGCACCAATTTACATTATACATCTAAACAAAATTTACAAGTCTATTTAACAAATTTAGTTAATCTCTTACTTTTTTTTAGAAAATTTACAAAACTTTTCAAAAACGAAGTTCTCTGACTACTTTTTGCTCTACTTGGGGACAGTAAAAATATTAAAGTACTTTTTTTGCAAACAATTGTGATTCAATATAATACGCTCTTTATAGGCTTCTTAATATATTGTTAGAAAAATATTGTAAAAAATACAACAAATGTCCACTGACTACTTGTGGCATCACCAGAGGACAGTTAATTGTGCAAATTTATAAATTAAAGCCAAATAATCAATATTTTTGTGTTTTCTTGATTTTTTTTAGCAAGTTAGGCAACTCAGCTTTTGTCGTGTAACATGTTACTGTCAAACATGTTCAGTTTGGCCTATAGTTTAACCCTGAATCGACTTAGAAACAAACAATGTTCACTTTTTCCATTTTAATGTCAGCTTGAGCGACCTGTAAAAGGGCTATTCAAAATTTAGAGACTTAATTTCGCATCAAATTTACATTATACATCTAAACAAAATTTACAAGCCTATTTAACAAATTTATTTAATCTCTTACTTTTTTAGGAAATTTACAAAACTTTTCAAAAACGAAGTTCTCTGACTACTTTTTGCTCTACTTGGGGACAGTAAAAATATTAAAGTACGTTTTTTCAAAAAAATTGTAAGTCAATATAATTCACTCTATATAGGCATTAAAATAGAATGAAAAATATTATAAAAAACACAAGAAATGTCCACTGACTACTTGTGACATCACCAGGGGACAGTTAATTGTGCAAATTTATAAATTAAAGCCAAATAATCAATATTTTTGTGTTTTCTTGATTTTTTTTAGCAAGTTAGGCAACTCAGCTTTTGTCGTGTAACATGTTACTGTCAAACATGTTCAGTTTGGCCTATAGTTTAACCCTGAATCGACTTAGAAACAAACAATGTTCACTTTTTCCATTTTAATGTCAGTTTGAGCGACCTGTAAAAGGGCTATTCGAAATTTAGAGACTTAATTTCGCATCAAATTTACATTATACATCTAAACAAAATTTACAAGCCTATTTAACAAATTTAGTTAATCTCTTACTTTTTTAGGAAATTTACAAAACATTTCAAAAACGAAGTTCTCTGACTACTTTTTGCTCTACTTGGGGACAGTAAAAATATTAAAGTACGTTTTTTCAAAAAAATTGTAAGTCAATATAATTCACTCTATATAGGCATTAAAATAGAATGAAAAATATTATAAAAAACACAAGAAATGTCCACTGACTACTTGTGACATCACCAGGGGACAGTTAATTGTGCAAATTTATAAATTAAAGCCAAATAATCAATATTTTTGTGTTTTCTTGATTTTTTTTTAGCAAGATAGGCAACTCAGCTTTTGTCGTATAACATGTTACTGTCAAACATGTTCAGTTTGGCCTATAATTTAACCCTGAATCGACTTAGAAACAAACAACGTTCACTTTTTCCATTTTTAAGGTCAGTTTAGGCGAACTTTGAGGCAACTATTCGAAATCTAGTGACTAAATTTCACCCCAAATTAACATTATTGGACTTTAAACCGTCAACATACAAACGTAGAGCGCAGAGGGAGATAAATTTCGTACCTATAACCGCCAGTTTAGTTTGAGTTATCGATTCGAATCTGTTGGTAAAAATTGTGTCTCGGTTACTCCACTACGTGGAAAACTTTGCGGAAGAATTTTGATGTAAAACCTTTTTAAATGCAGCCGATGCAAAAATTGAAGCAGCACGACCTACTAGAACGGCTAACTTTTGAAGAATAGGCGGTAGTGTATAATAAACAGTTCTTTTATTTGAAAATTGTGTCTAGCGGCAAAGGTCATTTCTGGTGGAATTTGGAATTAAAAAGTGCTTGATGAGAAGAGCAGCTGCAAATATTGCAAGAACTACCAATGCATCCCGTAAAATTTACTGTTTGGTGTGGATTATGGGCCCCTCGTATCATTTAACCAAATGACGAAGGCAAGAACGTTAGAGTGAAGGGCGAGCGCTACCATGCGATGATTAGAAATTTTCCTAAAAATGGAAAAACTAGATTGGCAGCTCCACATACCACACAGCACGCAAAACAGTGGCTCAATTGAGTTTGATAAACAGTTTATTCTAAGTTTGATAACGGCCCATTGGCCACCTAGTTCATGCGATTTACCGCCTTTAGACTATTGTTAAAAGATGAATGACGAGCGCTACCATGAGACGATTACCAGTTTTGATTGGGCAAAATTAAAGATCTTTATTGGCTGATATGTATATATATATATATAGACAAGATTCCAATTGGAACAAGGGGTACTTCTCCCAGACAATGAGCTACATCCGATTCTATTTTTAGACTCATTGAAAGGGACCTATGTTTTAAAGCCGGCTCCGAACGGCAAATGCATTATTTAGAGAAGTTTTACATAGCCTAATACTCAATAACCAGTGACTAGCTGAGTTATGAGGTGAAACGCCGCTTTTTTGAAAATTTTTATTTTTTTCAAGTGGGTCTGGCCGGGGATTGAACTTGGGACCTCTGGTATGCTAGACGGATGACTAACCTGCTATACCATGGGGGTTCAATATTATTTATTGTATATTTTTTACTAAATCGAAATTAAATCGTTTTGTCTTCTGTCGCCAGTCGTCGGTAGCTGACATTATAATTTAGCTATAGGTTATCATAATTTTAGATCTTCTTTATAAATTCATTTTCATTTTTTTTTTTTTCTAAACTTTTAATTACTTCAAATGTTGGTTTAACATGTTTATTTTTTCATAATAAAACAAAAATTTTTATATTTTCTATTCCAAGTGGCTGTTAAAATTATAATTTGCGTGTATATTTGCATGTTTTAAATTCGTGCCGTTTTTATGATGATCTCAAAAAAATTAAAGCTAAATGTTAATTTTCTATAAAAAAAAATATTCAAACTCTTTTAAATGAGTTTATAATACGAATAAACATTAAAGGTTTTTGGCCTTTATTTGTTGTTTTTTTTAGATCAATTTTTTTATATTTTTATTTCTCAAATCATAATTTTTTCCCCAAATCATGTTGTTTTTATTTAATTTCAATTTTTTTTCCTAAGCCGTGAGACTTCCGCTTTGGGAGCTCTGTTTTATTGCCTATAATTTCTTTAAAAATTTATCTCGTTTTCTTTATTTATTTTTAATTTTTCAAAATTTTTAAATACAAGTTCAAGATTGATTGAAGTTGTTAGAGTTTCAAGTTTAAGGCCTAAAATTTCAAGAAATTGATTAATGATCTCTTTATTTTGGTATCTTAAAGCAAAATCGGATATGCTTATATTTGTAATAAAATCGGAAGGGTTTGAGAATTAAAAGTCATTGAAGTATATATTTTCAAAATAATTAAAAACTGTAGGAAAAAACTTCATTAATAAATTAATAGAAACAAATTCAAGTACTTTTTAACAGCAGGGAGAGACAGAATGTTAAAAACAGCTGTTAGGGCTTCATGAATTCTTAAAGTGGGAGCAAGATAGCGAGATACTTTGTTTGGAATTTGTGTCTTATATGTAATTCTTATTTAAAATTACTTAAGATTGTTTTAAAAATCAGTTAGAAATTTTTATTTTGGTGTATAATATAAAGAATCACGAATTATCCTTATTTTGGCCCCATCTCTTATATTTTATGAAAAAATATACTATTTAAAATAACAAAAAAAGAAATTTTAACATCGAAAATTTTCTACAAAATATTTCAACGTCAAAATTTTTTTATAAAAAATTTTACATTCAAAAATATTCTATAATAAATTTTGATATCTGAAAGTTTCTACAAAAAACTTTTGTTTCGAAAATTTTCTATAAATAATTTTTATATAGAAAATTTTTTAGAAAAAAATTTAATATCGAAAATTTTTTAGAAAAAAAATTTTACAATCGAAAATTTTTAAGAAAAAAAACTTATCGAAAACTTTCTATAAAAAATTTTTATATCGAAAATTTTCTATAAAGAATTTTTATATCGAAAATTTTCTATAAAAAATATTATTAACGAAAATTTTCTATAAAAAATTTTTTTAACAAAAATTTTCTATAAAAAATTTTATTAACGAAAATTTTCCATAAAAAATTTTATTAACGAAAATTTTCTACAAAAAATTTCATTTTGGAAAAAATTTTAATATCGAAAATTTTTTAGCAAAAAATTTTACTATCGAAAATTTTTAAGAAAAAAAGTTATCGAAAATTTTCTATAAAAAATTTTTATATCGAAAATTTTCTATAAAGAATTTTTATATCGAAAATTTTCTATAAAAAAATTTATTAACGAAAATTTTCTATAAAAAATTTTATTAACGAAAATTTTCTATAAAAATTTTTATTAAAGAAAATGTTCTATAAAAAATTTTATTAACGAAAATTTTCTATAAAAAAACTTATTAACGAAAATTTTCTATAAAATTTTTTTTTAACGAAAATTTTCTATAAAAAATTTTATTAACGAAATTTTTCTATAAAAAAATTTATTAACGAATATTTTCTATAAAAAATTTTATTAACGAAAATTTTCTATAAAAAATTTTATGAACGAAAATTTTCTATAAAAAAATTTATTAACGAAAATTTTCTATAAAAAATTTTATAAACGAAAATTTTCTAAAAAAAATTTAATAGCGAAAATTTTAATATCGAAAATTTTCTATAAAAAATTTTACTAACGAAAATTTTCTAAAAGAAATTTTACTAACGAAAATTTTCTATAAGAAATTTTACTAACGAAAATTTTCTATAAAAAATTTTATTAACGAAAATTTTCTATAAAAAATTTTATTAACGAAAATTTTCTACAAAAAATCTCATTAATGAAAATTTTTTATAAAAAATTTTACTAACGAAAATTTTCTATAAAAAATTTTATTAACGAAAATTTTCTATAAAAAAATTTATTAACAAAATTTTTTATAAAAATTTTTTTTTACGAACATTTTCTATAAAAAATTTTATTTACGAAAATTTTCTATAAAAAATTTTATTAACAAAATTTTCTATTAAAAATTTTAATATAGAAAATTTTTTATAAAAATTTTAATATTGAAAATTTTTTTATAAAAGATTTTATTAACAAAAATTTTCTATTAAAAGTTTTATTTCGAAAATTTTCTATACAAAATTTTATTAACAAAAATTTTCTAAAAAAAAAATTTATGAACGAAAATTTTCTATAAAAAATTTTTGTATCGAAAATTTTTTAAAAAAATTTAGATATAAATTTTTTTAAAAAAATTCTTTCTATAAAAAAATTTTATATCGAAAATTTTCTATAAAAAATTTTTATATCGAAAATTTTCTATAAAAAATGTTTATATCCAAAATTTTCTATAAAAAATTTTTGTATCGAAAATTTTCTATACGATTTTCTATCCCAGACACAAACCTGATGAAATTGTAAAATTACAATAAAATGTAAAGCCTCTGCTTTAAAAGAGACTTCAGGGTTAAAATAAGTCTTACTTTTTAATTTCACACCAATTTATAACTTAACTTGGCACGAGTTAAACAATTTTTCAAGATCAGCAAAAAAGGTTTTCAGATGAAACTCAAACTTCAACATAAAATTGATGACTCACCTAAGTTTTAGCTTAAAGAACCCGAAATTTAATTTTGTTACAGCAGATGTTTGAGAACAAGTTAAAAAAAAACAATTTTACGGTTCTTGAATTTTTTATTTCAACTGCCAAGAAGTCGAACAGACACAGCCTGAAATAATTTATTTGAAGCCTCTAAAAAAGCTGTAATTTAAAATACAGCCGGCTGGAGATGAGAAACAAGTAACTGGTGGATAATTGAAACAAAAACTAAGTAATTAATTAAAAAACCCTGTTTTAACAATCAAATAACACGGTAAGAAATTTTCGCGTAGAGACCAAGATAAAAGTTTACAGAAAAACAAATTTTATAAGAGAAAGCTTTTCTTGAAAAAAGCTTCTTGATCTCTATCTCGTGATATAAAGGAAAGCTTTTTAAATTTTTATATAGAAACCTTAAATAAGAAACAGAAGTGCATAAGTGAGCTTTCTTTTCTAGAAAACACCCTTATTCGGATAAAATTTTCTATAAGAAAACTTTATCCGGATAAAATTTTCTATAAGAAAACCTTATCCGGATAAAATTTTCTATAACAAAAGTTTATTCAGATAAAATTTTCTACAAGAAAACTTTATCCGGATAAAATTTCCTTTAAGAAAACTTTATCCGGATAAAATTTTGTATAAGAAAACTTTATCCGGATAAAATTTTTTATAAGAAAACTTTATCCGGATAAAATTTCCTATAAGAAAACTTTATCCAGATAAAATTTTCTAAAGCAAACTTTATCTAAATAAACTTTTCTATAAGAGAACTTTATCTAGATAAACCTTTCTATAAGAAAGCTTTATCTAGATAAACTTTTATATAAGAAAACTTTATCTAGATAAACTTTTCCATAAGAGAACTTTATATAGACAAACTTTTCTGTAAGAAACTTTTCTATAAGAAAAGTTTATCTAGATAAACTTTTCTATAAGAAAACTTTATCTAGATAAACTTTTCTATAAGAAAACTTTATCTATTTAAACTTTTCTATAAGAAAACTTTATCTAGATAAACTTTTCTATAAGAAAACTTTTTCTAGATTAACTTTTTTATATAAAAACTTTATCTAGATAAACTTTTCTCTAAGAAAACTTTATCTAGATAAACTTTTCTATGAGAAAACTTTAACTAGATAAACTTTTCTATGAGAAAACTTTATCTAGATAAACTTTTCTATAAGAAAACTTTATCTAGATAAACTTTTCTATAAGAAAACTTTTTCTAGATTAAGTTTTTTATAGAAAAACTTTATCTAGATAAACTTTTTTATGAGAAAACTTTATCTAGATAAACTTTTCTATAAGAAAACTTTATCTAGATAAACTTTTCTATAAGAAAACTTTATCTAGATAAACTTTTCTATAAGAAAACTTTATCTAGATAAACTATTCTATAAGAAAACTTTATCTAGATAAACTTTTCTATAAGAAAACTTTATCTAGATAACTTTTCTATAAGAAAACTTTATCTAGATAACTTTTCTATAAGAAAACCTTATCTAGATAAACTTTTCTAAAAAAAATCTTTATCTTGATAAACTTTTCTATAAGAAAACTTTATTTAGAAAAATTTGTCTATAAAAAAGCTTTATCTAGCTAAACTTTTCTATAAGAAAACTTTACCTAGATAAACTTTTCTATAAGAAAAATGTTTCCAGATAAACTTTTCTATAAGAAAACTCTATTTAGCTAAAGTTTTCTATAAGTAAACTTTATCTAGCTAAACTTTTTATAAGAAAACTTTATCTTGCTAAACTTTTCTATAAGAAATCTTTATCTAGTTAAACTTCTCTATAAGAAAACTTTATCTATATAAACTTTTCTATAAGAAAACTTTATCTAGATAAACTTTGCTATAAGAAAACTTTATCCGGATAAAATTTTCTATAAGAAAACTTTATCCGGATAAAATTTTCTATAAGAAAACTTTATCCGGATAAAATTTTCTATAAGAAAACTTTATCCGGATAAAATTTTCTATAAGAAAACTTTATCCGGATAAAATTTTCTATAAGAAAGCTTTATCTAGATAAACTTTTCTATAAGAAAACTTTATCTAGATAAACTTTTCTATAAGAAAACTTTATCTAGATAAACTTTTCTATAAGAAAACTTTATCTAGATAAACTTTTCTATAAGAAAACTTTATCTAGATAAACTTTTCTATAAGAAAACTTTATCTAGATAAACTTTTCTATAAGAAAACTTTATCTAGATAAACTTTTCTATAAGAAAACTTTATCTAGATAAACTTTTCTATAAGAAAACTTTATCTAGATAAACTTTTCTATAAGAAAACTTTATCTAGATAAACTTTTCTATAGGAAAACTTTATCTAGATAAACTTTTCTATAAGAAAACTTAATCTAGATAAAATTTTCTATAAGAAAACTTTATCTAGATAAACTTTCCTATAAGAAAACTTTATCTAGATAAACTTTCCTTTAAGAAAACTTTATCTAGATAAACTTTTCTATAAGAAAACTTTATCTAGATAAACTTTTCTATAAGAAAACTTTATCTAGATAAACTTTTCTATAAGAAAACTTTATCTAGATAAACTTTTCTATAAGAAAACTTTACCTAGAAAAATTTTTCTATAAGAAAACTTTATTTAGATAAACTTTTCTATAAGAAAACTTTATCTAGATAAACGTTTATATCAGAAAACTTTCTCGAGTTAACTTTAGCTTGAAAAAAACTACATGCTGCCAAAAGTTTCTGTCTTAAGTCTGAGTCCTTCTCACTGTAAAGTTGTCGACATTTTTATACCAAGTTTGTGTCTTAAATCTTTTGTTACAGTACGTGTCTAATGAAAACATATCGTAAAGTAAAAATGTAATTAGCCTATTTTTTTCTTAGTATCGATTCTTTTTTCATAGTTTTTATGGCCTTATAGTATTAAAATTGACTGTCTAGAATAAAATGGGTCATTGAAAAACGACTATAAGAAAGAGAAACTGCAAATGTGTATAATGACCAGAAAAGTAGTTGTGGCAATAATGACCGCACGTCTACTACAAGATTTGAAATGCAAACGACCACCTACATTTGTCTAAAGAATGAAAATTTCTGCAGCCATTTACAGTTTTTGGCATATAGAGGTTTTTCATAGACATGACATGAAAACCTTATTATTTCGAGGTGCATTTTTTGAGTTTTAGAGTACACAAATTTCTTTTTATAATTGGGCCAAATGTTGGCAATATTTCATTTTATTTCTTTTCCTATTTTCAATATCTTAATCTCTCTGAATATGTGTTGAAACAATTACCATGAACTAAAATTATAGTCTGGCAAAAATTAATTCTATGCGAGTAATAGAAACTAGAAAATTTCTCAATTTGTTTCGAAATAATTATAGAGAAATAGAAACATTAAATACAACTTACCATCAAAAGCGTTATCTTTAGAAAGCTTCAATTGTTAGAATTAAAGAAAAAAAACACCATAAATTTATATTAAAACTCCAGCTAAATGTACGTCTGTCTATCTGTCAGTTACTGTTTGTTCTTCGCATTATAAATTTCGAAAAAAAGTGTTACTTTTAAAGCAAACAAATCACGTACTTTTTTAATTCAAATAAGAAATAAAAATAATTGAAACAAAAAGCGCAAAATTGATAATTCTTAGCTTTTTGCCAAAGATTACAGTTGTTTTTGTTGTGTTCTTTAAGGTGTGATTTATTTGCTTGAATCAGTCAAAGAATGAATGAGTTGTTCTTTTTTATTTTATCTTATTTTAAGAGTAAATGTATAAATAACAGTAATTTGGGAAGAAAATACGAGGGTTGAATAAAAAGTATGAAATGAATAAACTTGGATACATGGATAAACTTTCCATAAGAAAACTTGATCCCGATAAAGTTTTCTATAAGAACACTTTTCTATAAGAAAACTTTATCCGCATGAACTTTTTTTTTTTAAAAAACTTTCTCCGAATAAACTTTTCTATAAGAAAACTTTACTTTTCTATAAGAAAACTTTACCCGGATAAACTTTTCTATAAGAAAACTTTATCCGGATAAACTTTTCTATAGGAAAACTTTATCCGGATAAACTTTTCTATAGGAAAACTTTATCCGGATAAACTTTTCTATAAGAAAACTTTATCCGAATAAACTTTTCTATAGGAAAACTATATCCGGATAAACTTTTTTATAAGAAAACTATATCCGGATAAACTTTTCTATGAGAAAAGTTTATCCGGATAAAGTTTTCTTATAGAAAAGTTTATCCGGATAAACTTTTCTTTAAGAAAACTTTATCCGGATAAACTTTTCTTTAAGAAAACTTTATCCGGATAAACTTTTCTATAAGAAAACTTTATCCGCATAAAGAAAACTTTATCAGGCTTAAATTTTCTATAAGAAAACTTTATCTGGCTAAACCTTTTCATAAGAAAACTTTATCCAGATAAA
The DNA here is from genome assembly GCA_933228675.1 of Stomorhina lunata. Classification (NCBI taxonomy): domain Eukaryota; kingdom Metazoa; phylum Arthropoda; class Insecta; order Diptera; family Rhiniidae; genus Stomorhina; species Stomorhina lunata. The sequence continues at coordinate 25,750,523 of OW121740.1, forward strand.
ATTTTCTATAAGAAAACATTATCCGGATAAACTTTTCTATAAGAAAATTTCAGACGGATAGATAAGTTTTCTTATAGAAAAGTTTATCCGGATAAACTTTTCTATAAGAAAACTTTATCCGGATAAACTTTTCTTTAAGAAAACTTTATCCGGATAAACTTTTCTTTAAGAAAGCTTTATCCGGATAAACTTTTCTATAAGAAAACTTTATCCGGATAAACTTTTCTATAAGAAAACTTTATCCGGATAAACTTTTCTATAAGAAAACTTTATCCGGATAAATTTTTCTATAAGAAAACATTATCCGGATAAACTTTTCTATAAGAAAACTTTATCCGGATAAACTTTTCTATAAGAAAACTTTATACGGATAAGCTTGTCTATAAGAAAACTTTATCCGGATAAACTTTTCTTTAAGAAAACTTTATCCGGATAAACTTTTCTTTAAGAAAACTTTATCCGGATAAACTTTTCTATAAGAAAACTTTATCCGGATAAACTTTTCTATAAGAAAACTTTATGCGGATAAACTTTTCTATAAGAAAACTTTATCCGGATAAACTTTTCTATAAGAAAACTTTATCTGGATAAACTTTTCTATAAGAAAACTTTATCCGGATAAACTTTTCTATAAGAAAACTTTATCCATATAAACTTTTCTATAAGAATACTTTATCCGGATAAACTTTTCTATAAGAAAACTTTATCCGGATAAACTTTTCTATAAGAAAACTTTATCCGGATAAACTTTTCTATAAGAAAACTTTATTCGGATAAACTTTTCTATAAGAAAACTTTATCCGGATAAACTTTTTTATAAGAAAACTTTATCCGAACAAACTTTTCTATAAAAAAAACATTATCCGGATAAACTTTTCTTTAAGAAAACATCATTATGATACAGTTTTCAATAAGAAAACCATTTGCTGATAAAAAGGTTTTCTTATAGAAATGTTTATCCGGATAAGGTTTTTTTTATAAAAAAGTTTAACTTGATAAGTTTTTCTTATAGAAAAGTTTATCCGGATAAAGTTTTCTTATAGAAAAGTTTATCCGGATAAGGTTTTCTTATAGAAAAGTTTACCCGAATAAAGTTTTCTTATAGAAAAGTTTATCTGGGTAAGGGTTTCTTATAGAAATATTAACCGGATGAGATTTTTTTATAGAAAACTTTGTCTGGATAAGGTTTTTTCATGGAAACGTTTATCTCTATAAGGTTTTTTCATAGAAAAGGTAAGGTATTCTTAATTTTTCTAATAGAAAATCTTTATCTTCAATAATAACATTTTATATAAAATGCAATATAAAACAAAAGACTTAAGACAGAAACTTCAATAGTTAAAAACATTTTATCTTTCGAGATTAGTTTTTTAGGAATGTTTTATCCTTCAAGATAAAGTTTATCTGTTTATTTAATTATAATTAATTACGCCTCAATCTTCTGAATGAAATCATCCTCTAGTTAGGCCAAGTGTACAAATAATTTCAAACAATTTGATTTAAACACTTTAAAAATCTTTATCATTGTCTTAATCGTGATTCAATAAATTAACAATTTTAATTGTAATTTTAACATTAAAAACTAGTAAAATAATAATCGCTGAATGGCATAATTAACTTGTACATTGAATTGCAGTGTGTGGAATAATTTGCTATAGAAATCGGCAAACAAGAAAAAATCGAAAATTTGTAACGTTCAAGAAAATTACTAATAATGACAGAGAGACTAACACCATCAGCTAACCCAAAAAAGAAATACAGCAAATCGGTAATGGTGAGGCAATAGAGAATTATATATAGAAAAAATCTTGGAACATAAGACAATGAATGCATTATCATGCACGTATGACAAACTCCTAGAAACAGACAGATTGGCTGCATGGCTGCTTGTTTTGCTGTCTGAAACGTCTGTCTATTTCCAAGATACTTTAATACTAAAGCCAATTGAGTTTTTGGTTTTTGCACCAGGTTTTATATATGTATTGGCTACCAAGCCCAGTTTGATTTAATTTTTTTCTTTGTAGTGCAAAATAATAGAAAAAAACTACAAATCTCTCTCAGTTTATTATGCAGCAATTTTTTAATTGTTTTATTACTAACGGTCATGAATGGGTGCTGGCTGTTGGTTGCTACAACAACTTGTACAAGCCATAAACTGAGAAAATTAACAAAATTCAAACTGACCAGTTTTTTTCATATCGACCAAAAACTGTTTGACTTTAACATGATTTTTATTGTTGTTTTAGTTTTTCATGTAATTTTTCAATAATTATATGAAACATTTTAAATCGTTTGCAAAAACCAAAAATTAACTCCTGTTTCTGGTTGATTTTGAGTTGGTCAAAATCTAGAGCTTAAATTACATGTTTAAGACAATAAACGAAATGATTTACAAAAACAGCTTAATAAACGCTTTCAGTTTCATATGAAAACGGATAAGTATTTAGGGGTAAATGAACCGCCAAAACTAAAATTGCGAAAATTTTTAATGCAAAAACCAAAAAGTTACATGATCGGTCATTTATGAACAAATTTAACGGATATTAAATGAATTGGTTTTAGTTTTTCTGTATCAATTTTATGGGAAGTAAAAAATACACAACAAAATTTAATAACTTTTAGAAATTATTGATTTTAACAATTTTTTTAACACAAAAGTAAAGTTCGTATCCGGTAGGCAAAAAAAAAAGCTTCACAGATAAAGTTTATTTTTAATAAAGGTTTATCTAGATTAAGTTTTCCTTTAAAAAAATGTATCTAGATAAAGTTTTCTTATAGAAAAGTATATCTAGATAAAGTTTTCTAATAGAAAAGTATATCTGGATAAAGTTTTCTGATAAGAAAGTAAGAAAATTTATTTAGATCAAGTTTTCTTATAAAAAAGTTTATGTAGATAATGTTTTCTTAAAGAAATGTTTATCTAGATAAAGTTTTTTTACAGAAAAGTTTAAATAGGTACAGTGTTCTTATAGCAAAGTTTATCTAGATAAAGTTTTTTTTACAGAAAAGTTTATCTAGATAAAGTCTTCTTATAGAAAAGTTTATCTGGATAAAGTTTCCTTATAGAACATTTTATCTGGATAAAGTTTTCTTATAGAAAATTTTATCTGGATAAAGTTTTCTTATAGAAAATTTTATCTGGATAAAGTTATCTTATAGAAATGTTTATCTGGATAAAGTTTTCTTATAGAAAAATTTATCTGGATAAAGTTTTCTTATAGGAAAGTTTATCTGTATAAAGTTTTCTTGTAGAAAAGTTTATCTGGATAAAGTTTTTTTATAAAAAAGTTTATCTGGATAAAGTTTTCTTATAGAAAAGTTTATCTGGATAAAGTTTTCTTATAGAAAAGTTTATCTGGATAAAGTTTTCTTATAGAAAATTATATATCGGTAATGTTTTCTTATAGAAAAGTTTATCCGGACAAAGTTTTCCTATAGAAAAGTTTATCCAGACAAAATTTTCTTATAGAAAAGTTAAACTAGATGGAGTTGTATCCGGATAAAGTTTTCTTATAAAAAAGTTTATCCGGGTAAAGTTTTCTTATAAAAAAGTTTATCCGGGTAAAGTTTTATTAAAGAAAAGTTTATCCGGGTAAAGTTTTCTTATAGAAAAGTTTATCCGCGCAAAGTTTTCTTATAGAAAAGATTATCTGGATAAAGTTTTCTTATAGAAAAGTTTATCCGGGTTAAGTTTTCTTATAGAAAAGTTTATCCGGGTAAAGTTTTCTTATATAAAAGTTTATCCGGATAAAGTTTTCTTATAGAAAAAGTTTATCCGAATAAAGTTTTCTTATAGAAAAGTTTATCCGAATAATGTTTTCTTATAGAAAAGTTTATCCGAATAAAGTTTTCTTATAGAAAAGTTTATCCGGATAAAGTTTTCTCATAGAAAAGTTTATCCGGATAAAGTTTTCTTATAGAAAAGTTTATCCGAATAAAGCTTTCTTATAGAAAAGTTTATCCGAATAAAGTTGTCTTATAGAAAAGTTTATCCGAATAAAGTTTTCTTATAGAAAAGTTTATCCGAATAAAGTTTTCTTATAGAAAAGTTTATCCGGGTAAAGTTTTCTTATGGAAAAGTTTATCCGGGTGAAGTTTTCTTATAGAAAAGTTTATTCGGGTAAAGTTTTCTTATAGAAAAGTTTATCCGGGTAAAGTTTTCTTATAGAAAAGTTTATCCGGGTAAAGTTTTCTTATAGAAAAGTTTATCCGGGTAAAGTTTTCTTATAGAAAAGTTTATCCGGGTAAAGTTTTCTTATAGAAAAGTTTATCCGGTTAAAGTTTTCTTATAGAAAAGTTTATCCGGGTAAAGTTTTCTTATAGAAAAGTTTATCCGGGTAAAGTTTTCTTATAGAAAAGTTTATCCGGGTAAAGTTTTCTTATAGAAAAGTTTATCCGGGTAAAGTTTTCTTGTAGAAAAGTTTATCTGGATAAAGTTTTTTATAAAAAAGTTTATCTGGATAAAGTTTTCTTATAGAAAAGTTTATCCGGATAAAGTTTTCTTACAAAAAAGTTTATCCGGGTAAAGTTTTCTTATAGAAAAGTTTATCCGGGTAAAGTTTTCTTATAGAAAAGTTTATCCGGGTAAAGTTTTCTTATAGAAAAGTTTATCCGGGTAAAGTTTTCTTATAGAAAAGTTTTTCCGGGTAAAGTTTTCTTATAGAAAAGTTTATCCGGATAAAGTTTTCTTATAGACAAGTTTATCCAGATAAAGTTTTCTCATCGAAAAGTTTATCCGGATAAAGTTTTCTTATAGAAAAGTTTATCAGGATAAAGTTTTTTTACAGAAAAGTTTATCAGGATAAAGTTTTCTTATAGAAAAGTTTATCCGGATAAGGTTTTCTTATAGAAAATTTATCCGGATAAGGTTTTCTAATAGAAAAGTTTATCCGGATATGGTTTTCTAATAGAAAAGTTTATCCGGATAAGGTTTTCTTATAGAAAGTTTTATACGGATAAGGTTTTCTTATAGAAAACTTCATCCGGATAAGGTTTTCTTATAGAAAGCTTTATCCGGATAAGATTTTCTTATAGAAAATTTCATCCGGATAAGGCTTTCTTAGAGAAAACTTTATCCGGATAAGGTTTTCTTATAGAAAACTTTATCCGGATAAGGTTTTCTTATTGAAAACTTTATCCGCATAAGGTTTTCTTAAAGAAAACTTTAGTCGACTAAACTTTTCTAAAAAAAACAAATTTTCATTAGGTACAAAAAGAATAAATTTGGATCAAGTTTGTTTTCTAAGTCTTTTGTTTCAGTCAGAGTCAAAGTCAATTGATAAAAAGAACTCCATCGATATATCCAGTTTCACTTTCTTCAAGAAAATTTTGACAGTAAAAGCTTTTGTATATTGTTTTAAATTAAATTTTTGTATTAAATAACTTTATTCGTTTTAACATTTTTACAGAAGTCGCTTTATTAACCTTAAACAAATTGTATTTTCCCCCCTTTTGTCATTGAAGTGTGTTTTATTTAAAAGCTAAAACCCATTTAAATGATTTGTTGCTTCAGGTTAATCAGGTCTATTGTCTTCAATGATAATTTTATGCTTTTGTAAATGAAATTTGTTCGAAATTTCAGATAACTCCCTCTTGTTGGGTTAATAAAATTATATCTACACAATATTAACAAATTATACATAATAATTTATATAAATTATGATAAAAAAAACATCAAAAAATAAAGAAACTTGTTTTTAGATATTTTGTGGATGTTGTTTCCACCACAAATAAGATATAAAAGACACCAGTTACACCTGTTTTATGTGGCCAAATTATATTATTAACAATAAAGCAAAATTACAAAATAAACACGAAAATATTAAAAGAAGATTCACTTATAAAATAAAACTTAGTTTGGGTTATAAAAAGTTTTAAAGTTTTTTCAAAATTAAGTAATTTTGAAAACCTGTTAAAAGACATTTAAGACCATTTCTAGAGCGAATTGCAAAGTTTCTTTTGAGACAAAATGAGTGAAAGTAATTCCTAAAAAAAGTATTAAAATAAAAATTATATCAATTTTACGCTATCGTTAATAAATTAATAAAATTTGCGTGAAATTTGTTAAATTTTTTTTTTTTTGCCAAAATAATTATTCACACTCAGATTTGTCTTCTGCTTAATAAAGTCAACGATAAAAATCTAAACGTTTCAAAAAATTATTTATAAAATAAATTAAAAATTAGTTTTGTCTTAAGTTTATCTTAAACTTTCAGCAAATTTTAATTATTGATTAGTTTCATATATGAAAGTCTAAAAAAATACAAAATTTGTTTAGATATTTATCATCGAATTTGTTTCGTTTCGATTTTTTCTATTAATAATTTTAACTGAGTTTTAAATTAAGAAAATGAAATTTATTCGAAATTAAATAAAACCCCTCAAAATATGTAAATTTATTTATATATTCACAAGAAGAAAGTGGTTTTAATTATAATAAAAACCTATTTTAAATAGATTTTATTTTCATTCTCAAAAAAATTCAATAAATTTTAAACATGTGGGAGACTAAAGACTTTTACTTACTTGTCAATATATTCGATCGTATCGATTTCTTTTTGTAATTTGTCCTCATTCTTCTCCTCATCGAAGGTGGCGTCTGAAAATATAGAAAAACATAAAAAACTCATTAAAACGTTAATAAACTCATGATGATTTTGTTACCAAAACAGCATGAAATTGGTTCAAAATTAATGACAATTGTAATAGGTATAAAATACGTCAACATTAAACTATCAAATTAAAATAAAGCTGATTTTTATAAGACAACATTCCTAAACTACAAAAAATTCAATGCTTTTTTAAATCATCCTAAATAAAGTTAAAAAGGCAGTTTTTATTGACTAAACCCGAAATAAAACAAAAGACTTAAGACACAAACTTGAATTCTTGATATGAAAATCAGAAGGACGGACACTTTTAAAGTTTTTGATAAGAAAATTTCATCCGGATAAACTTTTCCATGAGAAAATTTCATACAGGTAAGCTTTTCTGTAACAAAACTTCATTCGAATAAATTTTCTACAAGAAAATTTCATACAGATAAACTTTTCTATAAGAAAACTTCATCCGGATTAACTTTTCTATCAGAAAACTTCATCTGGATAAACTTTTCTATAAGAAAATTTTGATAAAAAGTTTTTCAATAGAATTTTTGTATCACAAATTTTTCTATAGAAAATTTTTGATAACTAATTTTTCTTTAGAAAATATTCGATAAAAAATTTTTACGTAGAAAATTAAAAAAAAAATTATAGAAAAATTTTTGATAAAAAAATTGTTTATAGAAAAACTTAAAAAAAAAACATTTTTTTATAGAAAATTTTTCATAAATAGAAATTTTTTATCACCAATTTTTTAATAGAAATTTTCTATAAAAATTTCTTCTACAGAAAATATTTGATAAAAAAATTATTTATAGAAAAATTTTTGAAAAAAAAATTTTATAGAAAATTTTTCATTAAAAATGTATAGAAAATATTTCAGAAACAATTTTTCTATAGAAAATTTTTCATAAAAAAATTTTCTACAGAAAATTTTGGTTAAAATGTTTTGTATAGAAAATTTTGGTAAAAACTTTTTCTATAGAAAATTTTCCATAAAAAATCTTTCTATCGAAAATTTTTATGAAATTTTTTTATATGTATAAAATTTTAGAAAAAAAAATTGTTCAATACAAATTTTTTATCGCAAATTTTTCTATGGATATTTTTTGACAAAATTTTTCCGTAGAAAATTTGTAAAAAAAGAAATTTATAGAAAAGTTTTTGAAAAAAAAAATTTATAGAAAATTTTTCATTAAAAAAATGTTTCTATAGCAAATTTTTGAATAAAAATTTTTCTATGAAAAATTTTTCATAAAACCTTTTTCTACAGGAAATATTTCATAAAAAATTTTTATATAGAAAATTTTTGATAAAAAATTTCTTTTTAGAAAATTTTTGATTACAAATTTTTCTATTAAAAATTTTTTTATAACAAAATTTTCTATAGTAAAGTTTTCATAAAATATTTTTCTATAGAAAATTTTAGTAAAAAATTTTTTAAAACAATTTTCTATAGAAAATTTTTAATAAAAAATTGTTCTATATTTTACTATAGAAAATTTTTGATAAAAAATTTTTCTATAGAAAATTTTTCATAAAAGAATTTTCTATAGAAAATTTTTCATCAAAAATTTTTCTATAGAAAATTTTTCATAAAAAATTTTTCTATAGAAAACTTTTCATAAAAAATTTTTCATAAAAAATTATTCTATAAAAAATTTTTCTACAGAAAATTTTTGATAAAAAATTTTTCTATCGAAAATTTTTCTATAGAAACTTTTTCATAAACAAATTTTTTATGAAAAAGTTTCTATAGAAAAAATTTTTCTATAGAAAATTTTGGTAAAAAAATTTTTCTATAGAAAATTTTTGATTACAAATTTTTGTTATAGGAAAATTTTTCGTAAACATTTTTCGATAAAAAATTTTTGATAAAAAATTTTTCAAAAGTACATTTTTCACAAACCTTTTTCTATAGAAAATATAAATGATAAGAAAATGTTCTATAAAAAATTTTTTATCAAAAATTTTTCTATAGAAAATTTATATATGAAATTTTGGTAAAAAAAATTGTTATAGAAAATTTTTGATTATAAATTCTACTATAGAAAATTTTTGTTTAAAAATATTTCTATAGAAAACAACATATTTTTTTTTAAGAAAAGGATGGTAAAAAATTTTTCTATAGAAAATTTTGTTAAAAAATTTTTCTATAGAAAATTTTTGATAAAAAATTGTTCTATAGAAAATTTTTTATCAAAAATTTTTCTATCAAAAATTTTTTATCGAAAATTTTTCTATAGAAAATTTTGTAAAAAAATTTTTCTATATAAAATTTTTTAAAAAATTTTTCATTAGAAAATTTTGGATAAAAAATTTTTCTATAGAAAATTTTTCACAAAAAATTTTGATAAAAAAATTTTTTATAGAAAAATTTTTGATAAAAAAATTTTTATAGAAAAATTTTTGGTAAAAAAAATTTTATAAAAAAATTTTTGATAAAAAAAATGTTTATAGAACAATTTTTATAGAAAAATTTTTGATAAAAAAAATTTTATAGAAAAATTTTTGATAAAAAAATTTTTATAGAAAAATTTTTGATAAAAAAATTTTTATAGAAAAATTTTTGATAAAAAAATGTTTATAGGAAAATTTTTGATAAAAAAAAATTTTATAGAAAAATTTGTGATAAAACAAAATTCTATAGAAAAATTTTTGATAAAAAAAAATTCTATGGAAAAATTTTTGATAAAAAAAAATTTTATCGGATAACCTTTTTTTATCGAAATTTTATCCGGATAAGGTTTTCTTATACAAAACTATATCCGGATAAGGTTTTCTTATAGAAAACTTTATCCGGATAAGGTTTTCTTATAGAAAACTTCATCCGGATAAGGATTTCTTATAGAAAACTTTATCCGGATAAGGTTTTCTTATAGAAAACTTTATCCGGATAAGGTTTTCTTATAGAAAACTTTATCCGGATAAGGGTTTCTTATAGAAAACTTACCCGGGTAAATTTTTCTTATAGAAAACTTTATCCAGATAAGGTTTTCTTATAAAAACTTTATCCGGATAAGGTTTTCTTATAGAAAACTTTATCCGGATAAGGTTATATTATAGAAAACTTTACCCGGATAAGGTTTTCTTATAGAAAACTTTACCCGGATAAGGTTATCTTATAGAAAACTTTACCCGGATAAGGTTATCTTATAGAAAACTTTACCCGGATAAGGTTTTCTTATAGAAAACTTTATCCGGATAATGTTTTCTGATAGAAAACTTTATCCGGATAAGGTTTTCCTATAGAAAACTTTAATCGGATAAGGTTTTCCTATAGAAAACTTTAATCGGATAAGGTTTCCTTATAGAAAGGTTTATTCGGATAAGGTTTTCCAATAGAAAACTCTATTCGGAAAAATGTTCTTATAAAAAACTTTATGCGGATAAGGTTTTTTTACAGAAAACTTGATCCGGATAAAATTTTTTGTAAAAACATTTATCTGGATTATGTTTTTTTTATAGAATATTGTTTTAGTGTTTGTCTAATGACTATTTGCATTTAAAGTCCCAGGTGCTATTTCATTTCAAATAAAATTAATTCTAAATAGCTGCTAGTTATCGTGTTCACATATCTAATTCAGTAAATAAAATATATTTTTATTTCCAACAGTCGCATGTCAAACAAGTTGCAAAACATTTTTGTCTATGAATGAGACGAACGCCATCATAGTACAAACATGTCAAAGTGTTAATTGGCAGCCATGAATACTTGCACCAAATCTCTAACAACTGCAGCGCAACAGCAGCATTTAAATAAAATTGATCTTGTTAATATTTTACACTAAACTGGAATAATAAAACAAAATATTTTGTATGATCAGGGAAACTATTTAAAATTTTTAGCAAATTGTTTTCTACTACGATTTCGCTTTTTTCCACCATAAATCATAAGAAATATTTAGACAACATGTCGCTTAACCCAAGGCAAAATTAGTTGCATCAAGCTGTGTCTGAGAGACTTGTTCGGGGTGTTTGGTCTGGTGATCATGTCGTCGTATGTGTTTGTTATAATCATGTTTGCTAAACATATTTCTTTTAAAATAAAGGTCTAAATTTATGGTTAACATAAATACTGGTCTTGGTTTTTATTATGACAATTGTCATATTTTTCAAACTATAATTTGTTTGAGTTAAATGGAGAAATTTTTTTCTAAAATAAATTGTTATTATTTATTAAATATGAATTTTTTGCTTATGTTTTTTGTTGAGCGAAAAAAAAACAGGCCTTTTATAAGTTTAATCGTGGGAATTTATTGTCCGACTTGTTCAGACGAGACATTTTTATTAAGTTTGAATAAACGTCAAGTTTTTTGTACTTGTAGAAAAAAACATCGTATTTATTTGAAATTGGCAATTGCTGGGGATTTCTTTATGGTGACAATTTCTAATTTAATTGAAAAAAAAAATAAAAAAAAAACACTTTCGTTTACTACGACAAAACGAGCGAAATTTCATAATAAATTAAAATATAAAAGATATAATTATATGGTATTCCTAAAGAAACAAATATCCAAATAAAATTTCTCATAAAACAGTTTATCTGGATCAATTTTCTTATAGAAAAGCTTATCTAGATAAAGTTTTCTCAAAGAAAAGTTTATCTAGATAAAGTTTTCTTAGATAAAAGTTTATCTAGATAAAGTTTTCTTATAGAAAAGTTTATTTGGATAAAGTTTTCTTATAGAAAAGCTTATCTGGATAAAGGTTTCTTATAGAAAAGTTTATCTGGATAAAGTTTTCTTATAGAAAAGTTTATATGGATAAAGTTTTCATATAGAAAAGATTATATGGATAAAGTTTTCTTATTAAAAGTTTATCTGGATAAAGTTTTCTTATAGAAAAGTTTATCTGGATAAAGATTTCTTATAAAAAAGTTTATCTGGATAAAGTTTCCTTATAAATAGTTTATCTGGATAAAGTTTTTTTTATAGAAAAGATTATCTGGATACAGTTTTCCTATAGAAAAGTTTATCCGGATAAAGTGTTCTTATAGAAAACTTTATCCGGATAAAGTTTTCTAATAGAAATGTTTATCCGGGTAAAGTTTTCTTATAGAAAAGTTTATCCGGGTAAAGTTTTCTTATAGAAAAGTTTATCCGGATAAAGTTTTCTTATAGAAAAGTCTGTCCAGATAAAGTTTTCTGATTGAAAAGTTTATCCAGATAAAGTTTTCTGATTGAAAAGTTTATCCGGACAAAGTTTTCTGATTGAAAAGTTTATCCGGATACAGTTTTCTTATTGACCAGTTTATCCGGATAAAGTTTTCCGACAGAAAAGAAAACCCTATCCGGATAAAGTTTTCTTATAGATAGATAGAGTTTTCTTATAGAAAACTGGAAAAAGTTTTCTCATAAAAAACTGGATAAAGTTTTTTTATAGAAAACTTTATCGATTAGAGTTTTCTTATAGATAAACTTTTCTATAAGAGTTTTCTTATATAAAACTTTATCCGTATAGAGTTTTCTTATAGAAACTTTATCCGGATAGAGTTTTCTTATAGAAAACTTTATCCGGATAGAGTTTTCTTATAATAAACTTTATCCGGATAGACTTTTCGTATAGAAAACTTTATCCGGGTAGAGTTTTCTTATAGAAAACTTTATCCGGATAGAGTTTTCTTATAGAAAACTTTATCCGGATAGAGTTTTCTTATAGAAAACTTTATCCGGATAGAGTTTTCTTATAGAAAACTTTATCCGGATAGAGTTTTCTTATAGAAAACTTTATCCGGATAGAGTTTTCTTATAGAAAACTTTATCCGGATAGAGTTTTCTTATAGAAAACTTTATCCGGATATAGTTTTCTTATAGAAAACTTTATCCGGATATAGTTTTCTTATAGAAAACTTTATCCGGATAGACTTTTCGTATAGAAAACTTTATCCGGGTAGAGTTTTCGTATAGAAAACTTTATCCGGATAGAGTTTTCTTATAGAAAACTTTATACCGATAGAGTTTTCTTACAGAAAACATTATCCGGATAGAGTTTTCTTAAAGAAAACTTTATCCGGATAGAGTTTTCTTATAGAAAACTTTATCCGGATAGACTTTTCTTATATAAAACTTTATCCGGATAGAGTTTTCTTATAGAAAACTTTATCCGGATAGAGTTTTCTTATAGAAAACTTTATCCGGATAGAGTTTTCTTATAGAAAACTTTATCCGGATAGAGTTTTCTTATAGAAAACTTTATCCGGATAGAGTTTTCTTATAGAAAACTTTATCCGGATAAAGTTTTCTTTTAGAAAACTTTATCCGGATAGAGTATTCTTACAGAAAACTTTATCCGGATAGAGTTTTCTTATAGAAAACTTTATCCGGATAGAGTTTTCCTTCTAGAAAATTTTATCCGGATAAAGTTTTCTTATAGAAAACTTTATCCGGATAGAGTTTTCTTATAGAAAACTTTATCTGGATAGAGTTTTCTTATAGAAAACTTTATCCGGATAGAGTTTTCTTATAGAAAACTTTATCCGGATAGAGTTTTCTTATAGAAAACTTTATCTGGATAGAGTTTTCTTATAGATAGAGGTTTCTTATAGAGAACTTTATCTGGATACAATTTTCTTATAGAAAACTTTATTCGAATGTAGTTTTCTTTTAGAATGTAGTTTTCTTTCAAATAAACTTTACCATAAGAAAACTTTATCCGGATAAACTTTTCTAAAAGAAAACTTTATCCGTATGAAATTTTCTATAAGACAACTTTATTCGGATAAAATTTTCTATAAGAAAATTTTATTCGGATAAACTTTTCTATAAGAAAACTTTATTCGGATAAACTTTTCTACAAGAAAACTTTATTCGGATAAACTTTTTTACAAGACAACTTTATTCGGATATTTAAATAAAGTTTTCTATAAGAAAACTCTATCCAGATAAAGTGTTCTAAAAGAAAACTCTATCTGGAAAAAGTTTTCTTTTAGAAAACTTTATCTGGATAGAGTTTTTTTATAGAAAACTTTATTTGAATAGAGGTTTCTTATAGAGAACTTTATCTGGATACAGTTTTCTTATAGAAAACTTTATTCGAATGTAGTTTTCTTTTAGAAAAAAGTTCCCGGAACTAGTTTTCTCAGGAAAGATAAATTTATGTCCATCACGTTCATCGTAATGTGTAGAGTGCATCCAATTTCAATTTCCTAAAACAAATGTTAACATATGCTTTTTTCCGCTATTACCAACTTCTAAGATATCCGCCTAAAAAAAACTTGCTCTAAATTTCTTCTTAAACAACCCAAATTGTATAATTTAAGCATAAAACTTTATATAATGCCAACGGTTAAATCTCGAAATATGCAGAATATTTGCAAATTATTTTTATACGTTACCAACCATGTAACTGCTCTCGACTACATATAGACCATGAGCTTCTGTAATTTCCCATTAACTGAAGCATAACCCAAGGTAATGCGTGAGAAATAAAAAAAACTTAAACGAACAGAGTAGCAATAGCGATGCCTGCAGTTGCATGTAAATATTTGCAACACAAGAAGTAAACCAGACACAATGATATAAATATTAAAGAATGGCTGGAAAAGTACCCAACAGATAGACAGAGTGATAGTTGAAATTACAACTAAAGTTAAGAAGGCAAAGTCCAGACATTTTCCTTGAAATAAAAAAAGTTTATTTAAAGCAGAGATAAACAACTTAAGACAGTTGGTAAATGTATCACTAACTTAAATCTGCTAAATAAAAATAGAAGTATTTAGTACGAAAATTTATATTTGTGTTAATTATGTCTTACAGTGGAAATTAGGTTTTACATTCTAACTAAAGAAAATTCTTAAAAAATTTAATGGTTTGCAGTAAAATTAAAATGAAAAATTTATATTCGGCAAGAAAACCTTATCCGGGTAAAGTTTTATTTAAGAAAACCTTATCTGGGTAAAGTTTTATATAAGAAAACCTTATCCGGGTAAAGTTTTATATAAGAAAACCTTATCCTGATAATGTTTTCTATAAGAAAACCTTATCCGGATAAAGTTTTCTATAAGAAAACCTTATCCTATAAGAAAACCTTATCCGGATAAGGTTTTCTATAAGAAAACCCTATCAGATAAGGCTTTTTATAAGAAATCCTTATCCGGATAAAGTTTTTTATAAAAAAACCTTATCCGGATAAGGTTTTATATAAGAAAACCTTATCCGGATAAGGTTTTCTTATAGAAAGTTTTCTATAAGAAAACCTTATCCGGATAAAGTTTTCTATAAGAAAACCTTATCCGGATAAAGTTTTGTGTAAGAAAACCTTATCCGGATAAAGTTTTCTATAAGAAAATCTTACCCGGACAAAGTTTTCTTTAAGAAAACCTTATCCGGATAAAGTTTTTTTAAGAAAACCTTATCCGGATAAAGTTTTCCAAAAGAAAACCTTATCCGGATAAAGTCTTCTATAAAGTTTTCTATAAGAAAACTTTATCCGGATAAACTTTTCTATAAGTAAACTTTATCCGGGTAAACTTTTCTATAAGAAAACTTTATCCGGATAAACTTTTCTATAAAAAAACTTTATCCGGATAAACTTTTCTATAAGAAAACTTTATCCGGATAAACTTTTCTATAAGAAAACTTTATCCGGATAAACTTTTCTATAAGAAAACTTTATCCGGATAAACTTTTCTATAAGAAAACTTTATCCGGATAAACTTTTCTATAAGAAAACTTTATCTGGATAAACTTTTCTATAAGAAAACTTTATCCGGATAAACTTTTCTATAAGAAAACTTTATCCGGATAAACTTTTCTATAAGAAAACTTTATCCGGATAAACTTTTCTATAAGAAAACTTTATCCGGATAAACTTTTCTATAAGAAAACTTTATCCGGATAAACTTTTCTATAAGAAAACTTTATCCGGATAAACTTTTCTATAAGAAAACTTTATCCGGATAAACTTTTCTATAAGAAAACTTTATCCGGATAAACTTTTCTATAATAAAACTTTATCCGGATAAACTTTTCTACAAGAAAACTTTATCCGGATAAACTTTTCTGTACGAAAACCTTATCCGGATAAAGTTTTCTGTAAGAAAACCTCACCCGGACACATATTTCTTTTAAGAAAAGCTTATCCGGATAAAGTTTTCTATAAAAAAATAAATCTAAGAATAAATTTTTCTGTAAGAACAAATTTAAGAACAAATTTATCCGTTTAAAAAAGTTTATCCTAATATAATTTTCTTCGTTATTTAGAAGATCTGACAAATATACAGAAGACAGTCAACCGACAAATATATAAAAGCTCATGATCGCAAATAAAGATATCAGAGTAGGACGAATGAAATAGATAAACGGACATATCAACATCTGGCAGACAGAGTGATGGGTTTGACAATCGCCTAATTCGTTTGAGATTTAATATTTTTTCAATAATTATGGACAGACAGTTTTCAGACAAAAGAAAATAAGCACAAATACGAAACATGAGGGTAGGGAGTAATATTTCGTGATGCTTTAAAACATGTTTATTAAATATCAAAAGAGTCATTGATGTAATAGATAGTAAGCAGACAACTAGATACATTCGAACAGTCGGAAAAACTTTAATATACGGTCTAAGGTAAATATGTGTGTGTAGACATAAAAGCTTAAATAGATAATTTTTTCGAATGTCTGAAGTTTGTCGTTTTTTTATTTCTCGATTATATTTCCTACTTTTTAGTTTGTTTTTTAATCTAAGCATAAGTTTTTTCTTCCTGTGTATATCCTGGTATAATTCTTTACTTCTTCTAGACATATACCTTTGCCTGAAGACTGTCTGTTATATGTGATTTGGTCTTTTTGACTGATATACAATAGTCAATTATACAATTATGATTTTTTTGTATTTTCATCTATCTAATAAAATCTTTTTCCAACAACGTCTGGTTATTCTTCTCCCTGACATTTGTCTAACTATTTGTCTGTTGACAATATTTGTATGAATAGCGAATATATAAAACAATTACTACTTACAAGTACACGTTTTTTACAAAACAATTTCCAATTGTCATAGTAAAAGTGAGAGCCATAAAAACAAGTCATATTCCCCAAAGACTTGAAATTACAAAGTCCATTTCAAAAAACCTCAACTAGTCACTCAAATGGTATGATATGAGCATTAAATATCCCAACATTATAGTGTAAAAATTTGTATTCAGTAATAATTTTTTAAACATAAAAACTTTCAATCTGTCTGTCTTTCTTTCTTAGAGCAAATAGAAGACAGCAGACACAACATTTCTATAGACTTTTATATTTTAATAAATTTTTCTTTCTTCCATATTTTTTTCCGCTGAACTTAATCGAGTTATAAATACTTGAGTAAATTTTTGTAATTCATGCGTAATTTTTCTCTTTTTTAGTGGACTTCTGGACTAAAACGTCTCGTCGGGTTTAAATTACTTTTGTGTACGCCTTAACAATGTGCTATTCATAAACATTTAAAAGATTTCTTCGTCTTTCTCTTATTTTTCATTATTTAACAATTTGACATAATTTTCGTAGTCAAAAGCTTTTAAGAGGAGATTTTGTTGAGTAAAGACAGACTGAGGAAGAATTTGAAGTACATTAAATGATTTATTTTTATTGTTCATTTGTTTGTAATCCTATTAAAAATTTATTTAAGGGAAAATTGTAAAAGAATCTTTGGTTAGTGTCGAATTGAAGAAAATATGTTTACATGAGATTTTAAGTACAATTTATGAGTCATTAAACCTGAAGATACTGGGGAAGAAAAGACATTTGATTGAAGGCAGTTAATTGGGATTAATTGGTTAAAATAAATCTTTTTACAGATATTAACAAACTTTTAAGGAATTTATTAAAAATTTAAATAAATTTGTTTAAAATCTGGCAATTCGAAACACTGTAAGCATATTTAGTCTCCCAAAATTATAAAACTGATTGTAATATTCACTAATACGACAAACGTCAGACAAATTTGTAGTAACACAGTCTCACTGCATTAACAATGACACCCGGTCATTTAAGGTATATCTAACTCATACTGGATCTATCTAATTCATTAAAGAATATATAAGACCATAATCAGACAAACAAATGACAAATAAATAGATCGTCATTTAGGCATACAGAAGGTCATAAAAGAATTTTATTCAAATATGCTTATTTTACAATTTAAATAGAACGACATATAGAAGACAATCATTAGATATACTGGCTAATGCGACAAACATCAGACAAATTGATTTTAGTTTTAATAAAAAATGTAAATGTAATTTTAATAGAAGATAAAAACCAGACAAACAAACATACATACTTCAGTTAGGCATAACATAATTATCAATTCTATTAAAATGAGTCTCTTTTTCAATTTTAATAGACCGACATGTTGGAGACAATCATCAGATATACTGGCTAATGCAACAAACATCAGACAAATTTATTTCAGAACATCGTACAAACATTAAGATAAACGATGGGTCATAATCAAATATCAATTTACTTATGATTTAGTTCTTTAAGACAGACATGCAAAAGACAGTTATCAGACATACGATAAACTTCAGACAAATTAACAGATCGTCATTAAGGCATTATGATATGATTTAAAAAAAAATACAATCATCAAACGTACAGGTGAAGGGTCAATTATCACATAACATTTAAAAACAAAAATTTAGTACAAAATTTTTGGGTATAAAAATTTTATGTAAAATATTTGGATTAAAAAATTTTTTGGTATAAAATTTTTATAGAAAATTTTTTGGAATATAAAATTTAATAGAAAATTTTTCGGTTTAAAAATTTTTATAGAAAATTTTTCAGTAAAAAAAAAATTGTTCGTTATAAAAATTTTTATTGAAAAATGTTTCGGTTTAAAAAACTTTTTAAAAAATTTTTCGGTGTAAAAATTGTTATAGAAAATTTTTCGGTATACAAATTTTTATACAAAATTTTTCGGTATAAAAATTTTTCGGTAAAAAATTTCCTATAGAAAATTTTTCGGTATAAAAATTTTTATAGAAATTTTTTCGGTATAAAAATTTTTATAGAAATTTTTTCAATATAAAAATTTTTATAGAAAATTTTTCGATATAAAAATTTTTATAGAAAATTTTTCGGTATAAAAATTTTTATAGAAAATTTTTCGGTATAAAAATTTTTATAGACATTTTTTTTCGGTATAAAAATTTTTATAGAAAATTTTTCGATATAAAAATTTTTATAGAAAATTTTTCGGTATAAAAATTTTTATAGAAAATTTTTCGGTATAAAAATTTTTATAGAAATTTTTTTTCGGTATAAAAATTTTTATAGAAATTTTTTCAATATAAACATTTTTATAGAAAATTTTTCGATATAAAAATTTTTATAGAAAAATTTTCGGTATAAAAATTTTTATAGACCTTTTTTTTTGGTATAAAAATTTTTATAGAAAATTTTTCGGTATAAAAATTTTTATAAAAAATTTTTCGGTATAAAAATTTTTATAGAAAATTTTTCGGTATAAAAATTTTTATAGAAAATTTTTCGGTATAAAAATTTTTATAGAAAATTTTTCGGTATAAAACTTTTATAGAAAATTTTTGGTATAAAAATTTTTATAGACAATTTTTCAGTATAAAAATTTTTATAGACAATTTTTTGGTATAAAAATTTTTATAAACAATTTTTCGGCATAAAAATTTGTATAGATAATTTTTCGGTATAAAAATTTATGTAGACAATTTTTCGGTATAAAAATTTTTATAAAAAATTTTTCGGTGTAAAAATTTTTATAGAAAATTTTCGGTATAAAAATTTTTATATAAAATTTTTCGGTATAAAAATTTTTATATAAAATTTTTCGGTATAAAAATTTTTATAGAAAAATTTTCGGTATAAAAATTTTTATAGACAATTTTTTGGTATAAAAACTTTTACAGAAAAATTTTCGGTATAAAAATTTTTATAGACAATTTTTTGGTATAAAAATTTTTATAGACAATTGTTCGGCATAAAAATTTTTATAGAAAATTTTCGGTATAAAAATTTTTATTGAAAATTTTTATTGAAAATTTTTCGGTATAAAAATTTTTACAGAAAATTTTTCGGTACAAAAATTTTTGTAGAAAATTTTTCGGAATAAAAATTTTTATAGAAAACTTTTCGGTAGAAAAATTTTTATGGAAAATTTTTCGGTATAAAAATTTGTATAGATAATTTTTCGGTATAAAAATTTTTATAAAAAATTTTTTTTTACAAAAATTTTTTTAGAAAATTTCTTCGGAATAAAAATTTTGACAGAAAATTTTTCGGTTTACAAATTTTCATAGAAAATTTTTTGGTTTAAAAATTATTATAAAAAATTTTATGGTTTAAAAATTTTTATAGAAAATTTTTCGGTATAAAAATTTTTATAGACAATTTTACGATATAAAAAATTTTATAGAAATTTTTTTTTTATAGAAAAATTTTTGGAAAAAAAAAATTTTATAGAAAATATTTCGGTATAAAGTTTATTTTAAAAAAAAAATTCGATATAAAATTTCTTATAGAAAATTGTTCGATGAAAAAAAACTGAAGAAGGATGAAACTGAAAAATGTTTGTGTTTGCTTTTGTTAAATTGATAATCTGAGCTTTTACTTATGGTTTACAAACATAATTCGTAAAGATTGTTTGTAAAATAGATAATAATGCGAGGTTTTCGATCTGTCTAAAATTAGGGATACTCCTGCTGAAGAGATGGCCTAACCAACGATCGAAACGAGTCAAGGAATTGGTTATCCCACAAACATTTTTTGGCTTTTATCAATAAATTGTCTGTTACATTAATAAATAAATGTAACAGATTGAGATCAAATGCAAATAATTTCACGTTTTTTAAAAAACAATTTTCATTGAAAACTTTTCGATCTAAAATTTTTTTAAAGAAAATTTTTCGATATCAAATTTTTTTATAGATAAATTTCTAATATCAAATTTTTTATAGCGAATTTCTCATATCATATCATATTTTCATAGTCAATTCTTCATAAAAAAATCGTTCATATAAAATTTTTCGATACAAAATTTTTTTTGTAGAAAATTTTTCAAAATCAATTTTTATAGAATAATTTTTGATACAAAAGTTTTTCATAGAAATTTTTCGATATATAGATTTTTCACAAAAAAATTTTTCCAAAAAAAATTTTTAGGGAAAATTTTTATCGGTACAAAAGTTTTATAGAAATTTTTCGATATAATTTTTTTTTTGTTTTTAATTTTTAAGAAAAGTAATTTTTCGACATCAAATTTTATTAAAAAAATGTTTCTCTTCAGACAAAGAGAAGGATTGGTTTATAGATGGAGCTGAAATGGCTTGAAATGACGATAACAGACATAATTTTACGCAAAAATTATAAAAAAAAAGTTTATTGTAGCTTTCAATATCTACCCACCCTGTAATCAAAACGAAACTGTCAAATATTTCTTAACTCGTTTATAATTTAACAACCACTATCTCTAAAATTGATTGTCAAACATCTGCAAATAATTAAATCCCATATTTTTTAAATTATAATTTTTAAACAATATTTTTTTTTAATTTCTAACAAAACTTTAAAGTCGTTTTCTACAGCCATTTCAATCATCCATCAAAATCGCTTAAAAAGTTTTCAATTCAAAACGATAATTATCTCTAAGCACTTGTAGTTCTTTGTGTAAACTTATAATTTTGTTTTACTCAATTAAATCTTTAAAGTTTCTAATCAAGAAAAAGAATCTACAAAATTCTTATATAAATTTGAAAACAATTTTTTTTTTTTTTGAAATTTTATTATCGAAAATATTTAAGCAAAAAAAATATTTATTCAGAAAATATTCATTGTCAGGGTCAAGAGAGACTATTCAAATGTTATTTAATAAAATTAGGAACAAAGAAATATTCAAGTGCAAATTTTTGTTTTTTGCTGAAGAGGGCAAGTAAATTAAGATTTTTTTTAGATAAAAAATCAAAAGTATAAATCAATAAAATAAATTTAAAAATAACAATAGTCAATAAAAAAATTAACTAAATAGTTTCAGTTTTCGGATACTTTAGAATTCAAACTTATATCTTAAATTCATAAATTTATCATCAAAGTAGTATTGAAATTACAAAATGTTTATGGTATTACGACAAACTTCAGACAAACTAATAAAGAGAAGTACAGACCTAAATCTTAGCGACAGAAGTATTAATAAAAGGAATAACTTTTTAAGTGATTACATCACAGTTTCATAGCTTATTTTCTGAAGATTTGGTTAATAGAACCAATCGATAGACAATCATCAGACAAATATGTGAAGGAACACGTGGGCCAACATTGAGATAGAGAATTATCATAAAATATTGAAAGTACTAATATAAGTACAAAGAACAACATATTTTTTTAATTAATTGTAACATACAAATGTACGACAAACATCAGACAAATAGACAGTCATTCGAAAATTTGGACACACAAACGAACCTACTAGTGACATCTAACACAATTTGGCCTTATTTGAAGATTTAGTTAATCATTAACAAATATAAAAGATAATATACAACCAAGCAGATCAGACAAAAGATACGATAGACACTCAGCAGACAAACAGATAGAGATACATGGACACACAAACGAACCTACTAGTGACAAATAACACAATTTGGCCTTATTTGAAGATTTAGTTAATCATTAACAAATATAATAGATAATATACAACCAAGCAGATCAGACAAAAGATACGATAGACACTCAGCAGACAAACAGATAGAGACAAATGCTAAAATAGAGAAATATGATCAAAGAAAGAAGGAATGGTTGAAATTAAGAAGTAATAAATTTTTCTGTGAGGCTTTCATTACATAAATGTACGACAAACATCAGACAAATAGAAACATCAGACAAATAGACAGTCATTTTAGTATGGGGACATACAAACGACCTTCTAGTGTTACCTAATATAACAAGGCTTTAATTGAAGATTAAGTCAATCATAAGAAGATGAACCGAACAAACGATCAGACAAATTCTACGACAGACACTCAGCAGACAAACATGATGGGGGGGAATTTTTTTATTTTTTATTGTATGTGACAATGTGAGCTTAGCCATTTTCTCGCCCTATATATGACTGTTATTTTATCCTATTGAATACTGAAGAGTTGTGGGAGTTTAAAAAAAAATTGCGTCCCCACCTACTACTCCATTTTACGATTTAGATCCATCCTTGTACGAGTATATCTCCAGGAGCCCATCTGTAGAATCGATTGGAGTTCCAGGGATGTCTACAGTTAAGGAACGGTAAAAACTGAGTTAAGAATACAGTAGTCAATGCTGTTAAGATCTCGATAAGTTCATTCAAAATAACGAAGTTGAATTTTGGTAAATGAGACCAAACTCCAGTGATACCAGAGTTAATGGCTACGTTTTCAGTCACTAGCACAAGGGCAGAGAATCTGAGGATTTAACAAAGGAGCCTCGCTGATTAGCCTTACATAGAGCAGTCCGTCAAACAAGTACGCCATACATGATGCGTATAGGGTTTATAAACATCTCAAAGAGTCAGGTAGTATCGGCAGGGGAAAGGTGCAATAGCTGCTTTAGACACCCTGGATTGGGTGTTTAGGTTTTAGGACAACTTAGAGTCAGAATGAACCCCAAATATTTGGAGTGGTCAGTGAGCAAAAATTCAGCCCCGTCTAACTTTGGGAGAATGAACTTAGGAATCTTGCAAAATTCTGCAAAATAGCACAAGTTCCGTTTTGCCAGGATTAACTTCCAATTCATTCAGTGGCAAGAGCAACTTCTAGTCGCTGCGACAGGAATTTACCAGAAACTGCAACTGCTACTTTATCTGTATAAGCAATGGGTTTTGGAGCGCCAGGGGTCAAGCTTCCTGAGCAGTTTATCTAGCCAGGTTCCACAAAAAAAGGAAACAAAATACCTCCCTGAGGAGTACCATGGCATGATAGAAAGGAAACGAGTGAAACTATAGCATATTCATGTGATTCTTCGAACTTTTAAGCAAAGTACCTGGTTGACCGAGCCTTGCTCGGAGCTCTATGATAAGCATTTTGAGGTAAATTTTAAAGTTTTCATATATTTTATTTTATAAAGTAGATTTAGTTAATCATAAGCAATAGAAACCTTCGTCGACTCATGCGCAACAACATTGCTAAAGATTATAGCCTGATCAAATGCACAGTTTACGATTTAATTAATTTCGAGTAGTTTTCAGTAGCGCCACCTGTTGGAAGTTGTTCGTACCAAATAAAAGACCTTCGTCTGCTCATGCGTAACAACTTTGCTAATGGTCATAACATGATCAAATGCACAGTTTACGATTTAATTCACTTTTATTAATTTTCAGTGGCGCCACCTGTCGGACTTTAGTAATAGCAATTAATAAACCTTCGTTGGCTTATCCCCAACAATTTTGCTTAAGATCATAGCATGGTCAAATGTACAGCTTACGATTTAATTGACTTTGAGTAAATTTCTATGGCGCCACCTGTCGAAATTTTTTCATACCAACTAAGAAACATTCGTCGGCTTATGTGCCAATACGTTGCTAAAGATCGTAGCATGATCAAATGCACAGTTTACGATTTAATTAATTTTTAGTAATTTTCAGTGGCGCCATCTGTCGGAAATTAGTCTTACCAACTTTCAAACCTTCGCCGGCTTATCCGCAACATCTTCGCTAAAGAGGATAACATGATCGAATACATAGTTTACTATTCTTTTAAGAACATACATACAGACAAACATTCATTTGTTTAAAAGTTATAACATTACTAATTTTTTCCCCTTTTTATCCCCTAATTTAAAAAAAAGTTCCATATGCATATTTGGTACTTCTTTGGTATCAATTAAATTCGGTACATTTTATTAAAATGCAGTTAACATAATGTTCCTATTCATTTTACTTTTTGAGATGTTAAGTTATTATTTTATACCTTTTTTACCCATTTTGGTCCCAAAATCAAAAAAGTACCAAATACATGTTCAATATTTCTTTCACTTCTATTAACTGCAGTACAAAGTTCCTTTCTATATTCTATGGTTTAAAAAATTAGAGTGGGTTAAAAAAGTACAAAAAAAACAAGTAAGAAAGTGCTATAGTCGGTCAAGCCCGACCATACGATACCCTTCACCACTAAGGTCAAAAGTGTTATTTTTTCTGTATAAAGACAAATATTTGCTAAATTTTGCCATCATACAAACATTTTCTCAAAACTTTTATATTTAAGCTGCTTCCGACATTTGGACTTATATGAGAGCTAGGGTCAAATATGGATCGATAATCTCGAAATTTGGCAAATTGATTACAGTTGTTACAAAAATTATGTATGTAAAAAATAAACATAAAAATAAAATAAAATTCCCATTATCTTCAGATTTATGAGCTTTTTAGTGATTTTTGTCTCATTTAGTGCGTTTTTAAAGAAAAGTTTGTATGGGAGCTATGGTCAAATGTGGACCGATTTTAACGAAATTTGGTACAGTGAATTTAGTTGACATATTTGTGGCCAATATATTAATTCCCGGAAGTGGGACCGATTTTCGAATTTCAATAGCCATGGACCCATTATCAGAAAAATGATCTGTGCCAAATTTCATCAAATTACAAGGTTTACATGGGGGTCCAGCCAGCCAGACGGACGGACTGACATCGCTAAATCGACTCAGAAAGTGATTCTAAGCCTATTGGTATACTAAAAGGTGGGTCTAAGACAAATATTTCCATGCGTTACATACATCCACCTATGGTGGTGAAGGGTATAAAAACTATTTTCACCCTTTTTTACCCCATATCGGACAAAGTTTCAAAAAAGTACCAAACACCTTATTTTCATGGCTTTACAAAACGTAATTTTAATTTTGTTTCTATACCTATAACTTTTAGAGATATAACGTTTTCGATTTTTTGCCCTTTTTCTGTTTTTACCCCCTTAGCGGTAAAACGTCCAAAAGTCCCTTCATATTCGATCTATACGGCAGAAAAGGTACCCAGCGTATAAATTTTGTCAAAATCGTTGGAGCCGATTTCGAGATAGCCATTCTATATATATATATATATATATATATATATATATATATATATTAAAGATATAAGATATTGTGTAACATACCTTAGGAATTTTCAAAATAATTTATTTTGCAAAAAGTTTAATAAAATTTGATATTTCGATCGATATCGAATGCGACACTTTTCTTTCCAAATTCGCAGTCGTTACTTTTAAATCAATTTAAATACCCATTTCTACTAACATCCGCTTCCAGCTAAATTGTCCATGCGCTCATCATAATTATATTTTCCAAGACAAAGTATTTCTTAGTGGTTAATTTAGATAAATCTAAATACCTTTTACTGTAAATAATCTTTTAATTATATAACATTACTTTTCACATTAGCTCTACTTTTCCTAAACATTCTCATACAAATTCACACTCGAGCACTTTAAAGAATTGATGGATTAATTCCATATTTGCCAGCTAAAGAACATGAAAACATTAAATTTTCAAACTTGAAATGAAATGAAATGAATTCATCTTCATTAGCCAAGCTTTCATCAAATACTTATAAGCTACCACTAACTCGGCTCGGTTCTAAGCCTGGGAATCTATTTTGTTTGCTATTCTATCTTCTAGACAAGATTTACTGTCTCTGAACATTCATTTGTTCTGGGAACGAAACACTTTTCAGCTAAGGCTTTTAGATACTAACATATTTGGTTCTCGTCTTGAAATGATGATGTTGATGATGTGCAAACTGTTAAAACGTATCTTTTACATTTTATTTTTAATGTTAGCATAAAAACCGCAAAAGAAATTTCTTCAGATTTTTTTTCATTATAAGAAAAATCTCATAATTTCATGGCGAGGAGAATGTGTATCAGATTTTTTAATACGAAACAACTTCCGTTTGTAATATATATATATTTTTTTTTTGAAATTTAATCTTTAATGAGACTTAAGGAAGTTCAAAATATATACATACATATAGAATTTTTATATAAATTGAATATACAAATTTAATGATAATTGCAAAGCAGCTGAAAAGGTTGAAAATAAAAAGATTAAACATTTTCATATTAGAATATTGAAGTACCTTTGCTAAGCCTATGCGATGATGAATCATCTATCAGTCAGTTTACTCTTTTATATTAATGTTAATAATCAACTACATATTTGACAAAAATGTACTAAATGTAACCTTATATGACCCATTACGATTTCATCTCAAAAGTTTAAAAGTTTATATTCTTTTGTTCAAAAAAAAAATTAATAAATTTTACTCAAAATTTTTTTACCGCAGCTGTCAACATAAAACAATTAAATTTAGTTTAAAATTTTCCGTTTCGCTGAACTATTGTTTTAAGCTTAAATTTAATTAATTTGTTAACATAATCTTAAGTATAAATTAATTATATTTCCCACTATTAGTCCAGCTTGTTTTGTTCATCATGTAAAGTTCGGGTTTCCTATTAAATCTTTTCCCACCTTTAGAATTTTCAAAATTTCTTTTAAATATATCAGAAAAAAAAACAAGTAAGAAAGTGCTATTGTCGGTCAAGCCCGACCATACGATGGCCTTCACCACTAAGGTCAAAGGTGTTATTTTTCCTGTATAAAGACAAATATTTGCTAAATTTTGCCATCATACAAACATTTTCTCAAAACTTATAGACATTTGGACTTATATGAGAGCTAGGCTCAAATGTGGACCGATTATCTCGAAATTACAAAAATTATGTTTGCAAAAAATAAACTTAAAATTCCCATTATCTTCAGATTTACGAGCGTTTTAGTGATTATACCCTTCACCATCATAGGTGGAAATAAAGTCTCCTCTACTACTAGACTACAATATCTTCTACTTCTCGACTATAGTCTTTTTCTACATCTTCCGACTAAAGTCTCCTACACTTTTCCACTATAGTCCCTTCAACTACTCAACTTTACTTTCCTTTACTTCTTGACTATAGTATAGTCGTATATACTTCGCAACAAAAAAGTCTTCTATACCACTCGTTTATAGTTCGTGAGTATTATCTCATCTAAATACTTCTCGACTACAGTCTTCTCCTGTAATTTTCGACTAAAGTCTTTAATACTTTTCGACTATAGACTCCTTTACTATCCGACTATAATTTCATCTACGACTCTACTATTATCTCATCTATTTCTCAAATATAGTCTTCTATACTTCTCGTCTTGTATACTTTTCGACTATAGTCTCCTCTGTTTCTCGACTGTGCTCTCATCTACTACTCGACTACAGCCACTGAGACTACTTCTCGACTATTTTTTCTTCACTATTCGACTATAATCGCTTTTCCTTTTCGACTAAAGTCTCTAGCTCTCATATAAGTCTAAATGTCGGAAATAGCTTAAATATCTAAGTTTAAAAATATAAAATATTTGTCTATGTACAGGAAAAAGAAAACCTTTGACCTTAGTGGTGAAGGGTATCGTATGGTCGGGCTTGACCGACTATAACACTTTCTTACTTGTTGTCTCACATAATGTGTCATCAAATTAATGATGTGATAATATTTTCAACTCAAACGTGTTTTATAAGTATCTTAACAAATTTATCCAAAAGTAGCTAAAATTTTAAAAGCTATAACAATTTTTTAAATATTAAAATTTAACACAATTTATTCTCATTCCATCGACAAATTAAAATCATATCAATTATTAAAAAAAAAACAGACAAAAATTTGTTAAATATCTCACATATATTATTTGCGATTATTTAAGAATTATGTTAAGAAATAAATTGTGGAGGCGGACTTAAGCTATTGTAGGTAAACAATAAAAGCGTAGACGATTTTATTTATTATCTTAAGTTGAAATATGTCTAAAGTTATTAAAAATTTATCATAAAGAAGAGGAAACAGATCTTATTCATTCGGCTTTCTTTTTCTATTCTTAAATGTCTGTAAAAAGGTGTTAAATCCTTATAAAGTATTGATGTTTTTTAAAAATTTTTAATTAAACCTTTTGGCAAAGCTTAAAGTTATAAATTTTATATTTAATTCCACTTTGAACAAATGGCGTAAAAATGTATTTAAACCAAAATTAATCACAATTCTTTAGATATATTCATATATTGTATGGCAATGCTAAGCTTAATGTGGCAGAAATGTCAAATAATGAATTCATATTTCTTTCAAAATTATACTATTTCTCGAATAAAGAACAAGACATCATCTCAAAAATTTCCTATTTTTATAGGAAATTTTTCAAAAATTTCCTATTTTTATAGGAAATTTTTCAAAAATTTCCTATTTTTATAGGAAAATTTTCAAAAATTTCCTATTTTTATAGAATATTTTTAAAAAAATTTCTATTTTTATAGGAAATTTTTAAAAAAATTCCTATTTTTATAGGAAATTTTTCAAAAATTTCCTATTTTTATAGAAAATTTTTCAAAAATTTCCTATTTCTATAGGAAATTTTCCTATTTTAATAGGAAATTTTTCAAAAATTTCCTATTTTTATAGGAAAGTTTTCAAAAATTTCCTATTTTTATAGGAAATTTTTAAAAAATTTCCTATTTTTATAGGAAATTTTTCAAAAATTTCCTATTTTTATAGGAAATTTTTCAAAAAATTCCTATTTTTATAGGAAATTTTTCAAAAATTTCCTATTTTTATAGGAAAATTTTCAAAAATTTCCTATTTTTATAGGGACATTTTCAAAAATTTCCTATTTTTATAGGGACATTTTCAAAAATTTCCTATTTTTATAGGAAAATTTTCAAAAATTTCCTATTTTTATAGGAAATTTTTCAAAAATTTCCTATTTTTATAGGAAATTTTTCAAAAATTTCCTATTTTTATAGGAAATTTTTCAAAAATTTCCTATTTTTATAGGAAATTTTTCAAAAATTTCCTATTTTTATAGGAAATTTTTCAAAAATTTCCTATTTTTATAGGAAATTTTTCAAAAATTTCCTATTTTTATAGGAAATTTTTCAAAAATTTCCTATTTTTATAGGAAATTTTTCAAAAAATTCCTAATTTTATAGGAAATTTTTCAAAAATTTCCTAATTTTATAGGAAATTTTTCAAAAATTTCCTATTTTTATAGGAAATTTTTCAAAAATTTTCTATTTTTATAGGAAATTTTTCAAAAATTTCCTATTTTTATAGGAAATTTTTCAAAAATTTCCTATTTTTATAGGAAATTTTTCAAAAATTTCCTATTTTTATAGGAAATTTTTCAAAAATTTCCTATTTTCCAAATTTCCTATTTTTATAGGAAATTTTCCAAAAATTTCCTATTTTTATAGGAAATTTTCCCAAAAATTCCTATTTTTATAGGAAATTTTCCAAAAATTTCCTATTTTTATAGGAAATTTTCCAAAAATTTCCTATTTTTGTAGGAAATTTTCCAAAAATTTCCTATTTTTATAGGAAATTTTCCAAAAATTTCCTATTTTTATAGGAAATTTTCCAAAAATTTCCTATTTTTATAGGAAATTTTCCAAAAATTTCCTATTTTTATAGGAAATTTTTCAAAAATTTCCTATTTTTATAGGAAATTTTTCAAAAATTTCCTATTTTTATAGGAAATTTTTCAAAAATTTCCTATTTTTATAGGAAATTTTTCAAAAATTTCCTATTTTTATAGGAAATTTTTCAAAAATTTCCTAATTTTATAGGAAATTTTTCAAAAATTTTTATAAGAAATTTTTCAAAAATTTCTTTTTTATTAGGAAATTTTTCAAAAATATCCTATTTTTTATAGGAAATTTTTCAAAAATTTCCTGGTTTTTCTTCTAAAGTATTGGTTTTTTTCTTCTTAAGTATTAACTCTTTT
This sequence comes from Stomorhina lunata, assembly GCA_933228675.1. NCBI lineage: Eukaryota > Metazoa > Arthropoda > Insecta > Diptera > Rhiniidae > Stomorhina > Stomorhina lunata. The sequence goes on from OW121740.1 coordinate 25,780,905, forward strand.
AATTCTCTGCCTTTTTGCATTTTATTGCTTTAAACAAAAAAGTTTTTGTATTTATCTAGAGATAAAAGAAATCAAAACACGGTTTACTGGTCTTTTAGAACTTCACCCACATACTCAGTCACTTTTTTTTAAACAATAAATAAATGAAACGATTTAAAAAAGTTTTGAAAAAAATCACAACTTTTGTACTCAATGACAATATGAGTAAATATTATGTTAAAAGTTTTGTATGACGTATTCAAATGAACAATTTATTAGGGTGCTATATAAAATTAAGTTTGAAAATTTTAGACAAATATCTCATTTTAAGGTGTGATTCAAAAATTTAGACGCATTGTTTTAAGCTTTTTGTTCTACAGACAATTTTATTTTTTTACATTGACAGCGTGTTATACATGATGCTTTTCGCCGATGGAGGATTCTGTAAATGAGACTATTGTTTTCGACTTAGAGCCTATTGAAAGAACTATGCACGATATTCGATTTTTGGAGATATTTCACTTAAAGTTAGGTTTCTTCTTTAGATTTAGGCGTAATTTTAAATGAATTTTGATTGAAGCCTATTTAAGAATAATCGACGATTTTAGTTGAAAATTTTAAGGTCGAAAATTCACTTCATTCTGGTTGACCAATAACTTAAAAAATAGATGTTATCATAAAAATGGCCAATAGAAGAAGAGTTGTCTTTTATCAGAATAACTCCAGGTCACACACTTCGATAGTTACTCGTCTAAAGCTCCGGGAATTCGTTTGGGAAGATCTAAAGCATCCACCATAAAACTCAGACTTAGCACAGAGCGATTGAGATCTGTTGTTGTCTTTTACGAACGACTTTTATAGTATAAAACTAACTTCAAGAGAAGTTTGCAAAAATTGCTTTTTTCGGTTTGAACATTTCAAGATTTAAGATGCACTTCGTTCTGGTCGACCAATAACTTAAAGAATAGATGAAATCATAAAGATTGCCGGCTTTAGCCAATAGAAGAGAAGTTGTCTCTTATCAGAATAACTTTATGCCACACACTTTGATATTTACCCGTCTAAAGCTTCGGGAATTCGTTTAGGAGGATCTAAAGCATCTACCATATAACTCGGACTTAGCACAGAGTGATTGAGACCTGCTGCTGTCTTTTACGAACGACTTTTATAGTACCAATTTAATATTAAAAGAATTTTGCAAAAATTGATTTTTTTTTTCGATCTGAAAATTTTAAGTTTTAAGATGCACTTCGTTTTGGCCGACATTTTTTTATCAAAAATTTTTCTTTAGAAAATTTTTTTATCAATAATTTTTCTATACAAAATTTTGTATCAAAAATTTTTCTATAGAAAATTTTTTTTATCAAAAATTTTTCTTTAGAAAATTTTTTTATCAAAAATTTTTCTATAGAAAATTTTATATCAAAAATTTTTCTATAGAAAATTTTTTTATCAAACATTTTTCTATAGAAAATTTTTTATCAAAAATTTTTCCATAGAAAATTTTTGTATCAAAAATTTTTTTATAGAAAATTTTTTTATCAAAAATTTTTCTTTTGAAAATTTTTTTTATCAAAAATTAGAAAATTTTTTATCAAAAATTTGTCCATAGAAAATTTTTTTATCAAAAATTGTTTTAGAGAAAATTTTTTTATTAAAGATTTTTCTATAAAAAAATTTTTTTATCAAAAAAAAAAAAAAAGCTATCTCACAAAAAAACTATTATCAAAAATTTTTAAATAGAAAATTTTTTTTATCTATAGAAAATTTGTTTATCAACAACTTTTCTATAGAACATTTTTTTATAAACAATTTTTCTATAGAACATTTTTTATCAACAATTTTTCTATAGAAAATTTTTTTATCAAGAATTTTTCTATAGGAAATTTTTTTATCAAAAATTTTTCTATAGAAATTTTTTTTATCAAAAAATGTTTATCAAAAATTTTTCTAAAAAAAATTTTTTATCAAAAATTTTTCTATAAAAAATTTTTCTATAAAAATTTTTTTTATCAAAGATTTTTTTAAAGAAAATTTTTTTATCAAAGATTTTTCTAAAGAAAATTTTTTTATCAAAGATTTTTCTATAGAAAATTTTTTTATCAAAAATTTTTCTAAAGAAATTTTTTTTTATCAAAATTTTTCTATAGAAAATTTTTTTATCAAAAATTTTTCTTTAGAAAATTTTTTTATTAAAAAATTTTTCTATAGAAAATTTTTTTATCAAAAAATTTTTCTATAGAAAATTTTGTTATCAAAAATTTTTCTGTAGAAAATTGTTTTATTAAAAATTTTTTCTATAGAAATTTTTTTTTATCAAAAATTTTTCTATAGAAGATTTGAAATGTTTTTGTTATAAAAATATTTTAATCGAAAATTTTTACAGAAAAATATTTTTATCCAAAAATTTTCTCTAAAATATAATTTTTATCGAACAATTTTCCAAAGAAAATTATTTTTATTAAAAATTTTTGAAACGAAAAAAAGCGGCACCAACCAATTTTCTTAACATCCAAATTCCAACTGAATGATTTACTCATTAATACTCATTAATACTCATTTTCACGAGTTTGATTAATGATCGTGGTATTTACGAAAATTAAAAAATGCATCGGCTACTGGTGGTATGGGCTGCCAGCTCCTGAACATAAGTGACTATATGTTAATACAGAGCAGATGAGAATGATAACGAGTGGATTTCGTGGGACAAGTAAATTAACAAAAATCATGCACAGAAGATGATGACACCAATAAAAAATCATGCACAAAAAATGATGACACCAAGAAAGGTGATAATGGGTAACCGAAATATTTTCATTATAATACATCCACCATAATTGGTATCACCTTAAGAAAAACACTCTATTAAAAGTTATAGGCGCGTTTATTCATAATCGTTTAACCCAAGTTTTAGTACTTTAAACTTAATACTCTAAAGAACCCCATATATGACTCTACAAATATAAAAAACATTTAAAGTTTACAATCAAACACACCCCTTCACTTTTTTATTAGTTACTCGAAAAAAAAACCTATTAAAAAATTTTAAATAAAATAATGATAGAAACATAAAAAAAAGGTTTTGCATTTACCATTTTTTATACCCACCATCAAAAAGAATGGGGGGTATATTGAGATTGTCATTCCGTTTGTAGTTTCCTTAATATTGGTTCAAAAATCAAAAACGATATATATTCTGAATCCTTATGAAATTCTAAGACGATTGAGCTATGTCCGTCTGTCTGTCCGTCTGTCTGTTGAAATCACGATAACGTCTAAACGAAAAGAGCTAGCTAACTGAAACTTAGCAAAAACATTCTTTATCTATGAGAAAATTGGTATTGAAATTGGGCAAAATCGGTTAGCATTTGGCCATAGCTCCCGTATAACCTCGTCTAGGCTAATCGCTTATTTGCTAATAAATTTCAAATTATGACAGTTATGATGACAAAATTTGGTATCTAGAAGTTTTAGATAAGCACTAGGCAGCATATAAAATTTCATCGAAATCGGTTCACATTTAGCCATAGCTCCCATACAAAAAACTTACGAAAACAGGCTAAATTTCACCCAAAATACACTTAAATGCCAATAAATCTAAAAGTATAACAGATATAACCACTAAATTTGGCACAAGAAAGTCTTATATCAATGCCAGCCAGTGTGCAAAATTTTGACACAATCGGTCACTATTTGACCTAGCTCCCATATAAAAAACTTACGAAAACACAAAAATTCAAAAAGAAAAGGGGACTTATGTCCGTCTGTCCGTCAGACAAAATCGTGATAGCTCCTTAACTACAAGAGCTAGTAAGACTAAATTAAGCACAAGGAAGTCTTATGTCAATGCCAGCCAGTGTGCAAAATTTCGTCACAATCGGTCACCATTTGACCATAGCTCCCATATAAAAAACTTATGGAAACACAAAAATACATAAAGAAAAGGTTGTTTATGTCCGTCTGTCCGTCAGATAAAAGCACGATAGCGCCTTAACGAAAAGAGCTAGAGGGACAAAATTTTACAAAAGTATTTTGGATATCTTGAAAAAAATGTGTGTTGAAAATGGACAAAATCGGTTCAAATTTAGTTAGAGCTCCCATATAACCCCGCCCCGGGAAACACATTAATGCTGATAAATTGAATACAATTGTAATAGCTATGACGATTAAATTTAAAATAGGGAAGTTTTATGCAATTTTTGATCAGTTTATCAAATTTTATAGGAATTAGTCCATATTTGACTTTAGCTTTCATGTGAAAAACACTCACGGAAACCAAAAATTTTAGCAAAGGCCAGTTAAAAGCTATTAAATTAGAAACTATGATAGCTATGGTCACTAAATTTTGCAAGAATAAGCTCTCTATATATACCAGCCAGTGTGTAAAATGTTGTTACAATCGGTCAACATTTGGCTATAATTCTTATATATATAACATCCCCTTTTTATATCTACAATCAAAAAGATTTGGAGGTACATTCATTATATTAAGATTGCACCTATGAAATTATATAGGCATCAATCAATGTTCAGCCCAGACTTTATATATGTTGAATGCATTAGGAACTCATAACGAAATATATGGACCTGTCGTATTACTATTAACGTGTTTAGCCTAACTACATATTAATCACAACGAAAAGTATTTAACAACTTATTAATGTAAAACTATACCTGGTTATGAGACCGAATTTTGATCAAAGTAAATACTGGGGAAACCACTAAAATATTTTTGAATGTTGAACTATAAAGCTACGGAAACCTAATTTAGTCCAAAGGTTTTACCAACAATACCAAATAGCTTAGCGATTTTTCCAGTTTTGGTGCAGATTTATATGGCATTTGGGGCCGTATGTTGGCAATAACGCCACGAATGTTGGCTTCCAAGTCCCCTAACGTTTCTGGTTTGTTGGCGTAGATGAGCGACTTCACATATCCCCAAAGAAAATAATCCAGTGGTGTCAAATCGCACGATCTTGGTGGCCAATTAACAGGTCCATTCCGCGAAATTATGCGCTCATCGAATGTTTCCTTCAATAAATCAATTGTGACGTGCGCTGTGTGGCATGTAGCGTCGTCTTGTTGGAACCACAACTCATCCACATTCATGCCATCTAATTGGGGAACAAAATAGTCGGTTATCATGGCTCTATACCGGTCTCCATTTATGGTAACTGACTCTCCAGCATTATTTCGGAAGAAGTATGGCCCAATGACTCCACCAGCCCATAGAGCACACCAAACAGTCAGTTTTTGTGGATGTAATGGCGTCTCAAGGGTCTCATGTGGATTCTCTTCACTCCAAATGCGGCAATTTTGCTTGTTGACGTAGCCATTCAACCAAAAATGAGCCTCATCACTGAACAAAATTTTGCGATGAAAATCAGCATCGAGATCAATCTCATTTTCGGCCCATACACCAAAATCACGACGCATTGCATGGTCTCGCGGCTTTAATTCTTGCACAAGCTAGATCTTGTAAGGTCGCAAGCCAAGATCTTTGCGCAAAATCTTCCATAAAGTTGATGGACAAAGCTCCAATTGCTGTGCACGGTGGCGAATCGATTCATTCGGGTCCTCTTCAACACTTTGCTCTACAGCGGCAATTGTTTCTTCGGTCCGCACTGTTCGACGTCGCTGCGGATGCGTATTATCACATAGAGTAAACGTAGTGCGAAAACGATCCATGGTTAACCGAATTAATTGCTCTGATGGACGATTATGTCGACCATAAAATGGACGGAGCTTGCGGTAAACTTCGCGAACTGAACCATTATTTTCGAAATAAATTTGCACGATTTCCAAGCGTTGTTCCTTTGTCAACCTGTTCATGATGAAATGGCAAACCAAACTGAATATTAATCACTTGACAGCTGACAAAATGGCCGCCAGTTAAAAAAGTGATGCCAACTTAAAGTTCTATACCTCAATAAAAAACACCCGATATCTCATATGTTTCTAAATTTAACACAACTTGATGGTGGGTATATAAGATTCGGCACAGCCGAATATAACACTCTTACTTGTTTCTACTTCAAACTAAATGATCATGGTTAAACACTGTCAAATTGTCTATTTGTTAGTCATAAGTTATTTAAATATAATAATTTTTAAACAATCTCTTTCAATGAAAGAGCTACTGCATAAAACCAATTTAACCGAGAATATTTTCAATTAATTAAAAATAATATAAATTTTATATGAAAAAAAAAACACTCATTAAAATAATTGCCATGAAATTTAAAATTATAGAAAACTATAATTAATGTCATCATATGTTTAATTCACACTAAATTATTAAATTGTTAAAAGACAAGAATAAATGGAGTATGAAAATGATATATGGAATAAAGTGATTGGCCGAGATTTGTCTGTCCAGTTATGGTATGGGTTTGCTTAATGTTTAAGTTGTTACTATAATTAATTTGTTTTAATTATAGTTTAAATATTTGTTTTCTGTTAACAAATTATAATGAAGAGAATTAATCATGTAATTGTTTGAATCTGATTACAGTGCATTTACTAAATAAGTATAGTACAAAGAAAATATTTTTAAATTACTTTATATATAGAACAGGGGTGCCCAAAAGTTACTTATGGAGGAGAAATAAAAAATAAATTTTTAGTATTTTTAACACACAAACCGGTTGCAACTTCGTTTACGGTGTATAAGTTCCAAGTAGCAAACCCTGATACTGATCTCCCTACCCCATATTTTACATTTTTGTGTTGGCAACACCAAAATAACTTTAATAAAAATAAGTTGTTATTTCTAATACCGAAAAAGAGTTGAGTTGTTTAGATTACAATTCAACTGAGTTGAGTTGTAAAGCGTAATAGGGGCATAGAGGTAATGGGTTACTTAAAAAAAACACCAGACTTTAGTTTAGTAAGGAATAATGTCAAGCAATTTACAAAACCAAATAAAAAAATCAAACTAAGTTGAATGAAAATCCTCAACGATCCTATTTACTACATAGATAAACAAAATAAGACTACTGATAGGAGTAGAGGTAGTAGCAGTAGAGGGTAATGGTTTACCAATTCCTAAAAATTTTAGGAGTCAAAGTCAACAGCCTCCTAACTTCGTCAACACATACCACAACTATCGCGCAAAAATTGCTATAAAGAAATAAGGTCCTTAAAGCACTAGCAGTCAATTCTTGGGAAATGAACTAGGAAACCTTGATGTCATGGCAAAAAATTCTGCTCCCGTGTGATCAGCTTGGTTAAGTGATACTCAGTGGAGAAATATCCAAAGCTGAAATAACGCCACATGAAATAAAGGTCTTTATAGTAAAAGAGCACAAGATCTTACTAACAGTTTACTAGCAGTTTCTTTTGGGAGCGAAAAATCTTATCATGTATGAGGATAGAATACGAAGAGATATACGTGACTCTTGAGATCGAGCTTAGGTTATCTCATGAATGTTGTATTAGAAGGTCGCCCACATTCTAAACATATGTTGGTCTCTCGTAGACATTCTAGTACCCAATAATTACTTAGCATAGGGTCAGTATCATCATGATACCCCTATATTTGTATACACACCATCAAAAAAAAAATGGGAATATTTTATAAAATTTTTATTAACAAATTTTTTATAAAAAAATTATCCATACAAAAATTTAAAAAAATTTAAAATTATCCAAAAAAAATTTCTATAGAAAAAATGTTGTATAGAAAAATTGTAAATGAAAAAATTTTCTTAGAAAAAATTTTGATAAAAACAATTTTTATGGAAAAAATTTTGATAAAAAAAAAATTTATGGAAAAATTTTAGATAAAAAAATTTTCTATAGAAAAAATGTTGTATAGAAAAATTGTAAATGAAAAAATATTCTTAGAAAAATGTTTGATAAAAAAAAATTTTATGGAAAAATTTTTGATAAAAAAAAATTTATGGAAAAATTTTTGATAAAAAAATTTTCTTATAGAAAAATTTTTCATAAGATTTCAATAGAAACATTTTGATTTAAAAATATTCTAAAGGAAAATTATTGACCAAAAAAATTGATCAAAAAAAATTTCTATAAAAAAATTTTTATAAAAAATTTTCTATAAAAAAATTTTTATAAAAAAATTTTCTATAGAAAAATTTTTGGTAAAAAATGTCTATAGAAAATTTTTGATAAAAAAATTCCTATAAAAAAATTTGTGATAAAAAAATTTTCTATTTAACAATTTTTGATAAAAAAAAATTTCTATAGAAAAAATTTTTACAAAAAACTTTTCTATAAAAAAAATTGTTGATAAAAAATTTCTATAGAAACATTTTTGATCAAAAAAATTCTATAGAAACAATTTAAAAAAAAAAAAATTTTAAATAAAACTTTTACCAAAACTTTTCTATAGAAAAATTTTTGAAAAAAATTTTGTTTAGAAAAATGTTTAATAAAAAAATTTCTAAAGAAAAATTTTTGATAAAAAAATTTTCTATAGAAACTTTTTGATAAAAATTTTCTATAGAAAAATTCTTGATAAAAATTTTTCTGTAGAAAATTTTTTAATAAAAAAATTTTCTATAGAAAACTTCTTGATAAAAATTTTCTATAGAAAAATTATTGATAAAAATTTTTCTGTAAAAATTTTTTTTACTAAACATTTTATTAAAACATTTCAATAGAAAAATTTTAGATAAAAATCTTTTCTATAGAAAATTTTTGAAGAAAAAAAATTTTATAGGATAAATTTTTAATAAAACAATTTGTATAGAAAATTTTTTGATAAAAAAATTTCTATAGATAAATTTTTTTATGTAAATTTTTCTATAGAAAATTTTCGGTCAAAAAATTTTCTATAAAAAAATTTTCTATAAAAAAATTTTCTATAAAAAATATGTTCTATATAAAAATTAAAAAAAAAATTCTATGAAAATTTTTTGATAAAATTTTCTATAAATTTTGTATAGAACAATTTTTGATCAAAAAAATTTCTATAGAAATTTTTAATAACAAAATTTTCTATAGAAAAATTTTTTATCGAAAATGATAAAAAAAAATTCTATACAACAATTTTTGATTAAAAAATTTTCAATAGAAAAATTTTGATAAAAAAATGAAAAAAAAAACATTTTTGGTAAAAAAAATTTTCTATAGAAAAATTTTTAATAAAAAAATTTCCTATAGAAAAATTCTTGATAAAAATTTCCTATAGAAAAATTCTTGATAAAAAACTTTTCTATAGCAAAATTTTTGATGAAAAAAATTTCTTGGAAAAAAATTGTAAAGAAAAATTTTTGATAAAAAATTTTCTATAGAAAAATTTTTGATGAAAAATATTTTATAGAAAAATTTTTGATGAAAAATTTTCTATAGAAAAATGTTTGATAAAAAATTTTTCTATAGAAAATTTTTTATCAAAAATTTTTCTTTTTTTTTTTTTTAAAAATACACTTGTTTTAAATTTTATGAAAAAATATTTATATTTGTGGTCAATATATCAATTCCGGGAAGTTGGACCTATGGGAGGTACCATAAATAATGGACCGATTTTGACGACTTTCAATAGCCCAAGCAAGGGAGTGTGCCAAATTTCATCAAATTATCTTTAGAAGTGCGACCTGTAGTTTGATTACAAGGTTTACATGGGGGTCCAGACGGACGGACGGACATCGCTAAATCGACTCAGAAAGTGATTCTAAGCCTATTGGTATACTAAAAGGTGGGTCTAAGACAAATATTTCTATGCGTTACATACATCAGCACAAACTTATAATACCCTCACCACCTATGGTGGTGAGGGGTATAAAAATGGAATAGAAAACTTTTTTTAACTTAAATAAATTTTGCAGTTCTGTTCTCTTTGTACCTACCACTATATCTTATTATAAAAACCGTTCTACTTTTCGACATATGTTGTCTTATATCTCATTCTATATCTAGATCCTATAGCCCGTTTTATGTATTGTTCTTAATTTAGTTCCATATATTGTTCTGTACCACAGTACTTATCTCGATCTGTAAATCGGTCTGCATTTCGTCCTGTATTTTGTTTTATGCATGGTTTTGCATATCATTCATTATACCGATCCATCATTTGTTCTTGTTTAATATCAAGTTCTAGATCGTTTCTATATTATATTCATTGTCTTATCCTATATCTTGTTCTATGTTCGCAGTTCTGTCGTCTAACGCTTCAATTCTGTTTCTTACTCAAATGCACAATTAATTTAAATCATTTCATAAATGTTACTTTAAAATTCTTTTGATCTTATTGCGCTTTAATTAAAACACGATCATATGACAATTTTAACAGGGTTTCGCCCGTTTTCTACTGTTAACACATTTCAAATTCCAAGCTCAGAATTTTTAGTTTTTTGTGCCACTACTCCTAACTATATTCTATTATAATTATAACAATTTGTGACAAACTATCAATTAGTTTATAAACATTTAGTTTATTAGCAAAGCGAACAAGCGCGATCAGAAAAAAAATTATATAGAAACCAATTACCGGTAGTAGCGACAGGTATTTTATGTAGAAATTATTGACACGGGTTGAACTTATGGAGGAAAATAATTGAGTTAAAATTGTATTATAAAGAAACTAAAGAATAATTTAGAAAGGAAATATTTGTTTAAGGAAAAAAACAGACGGATGTTGGCTAAAGAAAATGAAGAATAAGAAAAAAAAATGTTCATTTTTCTTTAGAAATTTTTCTATAAACTTTTTTTTTTCATTTTTTATAAACATTTTTCTACAGAAATTTTTCTATAGAAATTTTTCTATAGAAATTTTTCTAAAGAAATTTTTCTATAGAAATTTTTCTATAAAAATTTTTCTATAGAAATTTTTCTATAGAAATTTTTCTATAGAAATTTTTCTATAAAAATTTTTCTATAGAAATTTTTCTATAGAAATTTTTCTATAGAAATTTTTCTATAGAAATTTTTCTATAGAAATTTTTCCATAGAAATTTTTCTATAGAAATTTTTCCATAGAAATTTTTCTATAGAAATTTTTCTATAGAAATTTTTCTATAGAAATTTTTCTATAGAAATTTTTCTATAGAAATTTTTCTATAGAAATTTTTCTATAGAAATTTTTCTATGGAAATTTTTCTATAGAAATTTTTCTATAGACATTTTTCTTTAGAAATTTTTTCTATAGAAATTTTTCTATAGAAGTTTTTCTATAGAAATTTTTCTCTATAAAATTTTTATAGAAATTTTTCTAGAGAATTTTTTTTTATTGAAAATTTTCTAAAGAAATTTTTCTATAGACATTTTTTATAGAATTTTTTCTAAAGAAATTTGTCTATAAAAATGTTTCTCTAGAAGTTTTTCTATAAAAATTTTTCTGTAGAAATTTTATAAAAAAATTTTCTATAGACATTTTTCTATAGACATTTTTCTATAGAAATTTTTCTATAGAAATTTTTCTATAGAAATTTTTCTATAGAAATTTTTCTATAGAAATTTTTCTATAGAAATTTTTCTATAGAAATTTTTCTATAGAAATTTTTCTATAGAAATTTTTCTATAGAAATTTTTCTATAGAAATTTTTCTATAGAAATTTTTCTATAGAAATTTTTCTATAGAATTTTTCTATAGAAATTTTTCTATAGAAATTTTTCTATAGAAATTTTTCTATGGAAATTTTTCTATAGAAATTTTTCTATAGAAACTTTTCTATAGAAATTTTTCTATAGACATTTTTCTTTAGAAATTTTTTCTATAGAAATTTTTCTATAGAAGTTTTTCTATAGAAATTTTTCTATACAATTTTTTTAAATTAATTTTTCTATAAAATTTTTATAGAAATTTTTCTAGAGAATTTTTTTTTATTGAAAATTTTCTAAAGAAATTTTTCTATAGACATTTTTTATAGAATTTTTTCTAAAGAAATTTGTCTATAAAAATGTTTCTCTAGAAGTTTTTCTATAAAAATTTTTCTGTAGAAATTTTATAAAAAAATTTTCTATAGACATTTTTCTATAGAAATTTTTCTATAGAAATTTTTCTATAGAAATTTTTCTATAGAAATTTTTCTATAGAAATTTTTCTATAGAAATTTTTCTATAGAAATTTTTCTATAGAAATTTGTCTATAGAAATTTTTCTATAGAAATTTTTCTAAAGAAATTTTTCTAAAGAAATTTTTCTATAGAAATTTTTCTATAAAAATTTTTCTATAGAAATTTTTCTATAGAAATTTTTTTATAGACATTTTTCTTTAGAAATTTTTTCTATAGAAATTTTTCTATAGAAGTTTTTCTATAGAAATTTTTCTATACAATTTTTTTAAAGAAATTTTTCTATAAAATTTTTATAGAAATTTTTCTAGAGAAATTTTTTTTATTAAAAATTTTCTAAAGAAATTTTTCTATAGACATTTTTTATAGAAATTTTTCTAAAGAAATTTGTCTATAAAAATGTTTCTCTAGAAGTTTTTCTATAAAAATTTTTCTGTAGAAATTTTATAAAAAAAATTTCTATAGACATTTTTCTATAGAAATTTTTCTAAAGAAATTTTTCTAAAGAAATTTTTCTATAGAAATTTTTCTATAAAAATTTTTCTATAGAAATTTTTCTATAGAAATTTTTCTATAGACATTTTTCTTTAGAAATTTTTTCTATAGAAATTTTTCTATAGAAATTTTTCTATAGAAATTTTTCTATAGAAATTTTTCTATAGAAATTTTTCTATAAAATTTTTTTATAGAAAGTTTTCTATAAAATTTTTTTATAGAAATTTTTCTATAAAATTTTTATAGAAATTTTTCTAGAGAAATTTTTTTTATTGAAAATTTTCTAAAGAAATTTTTCTATAGAAATTTTCCTATAGAAATTTTTCTATAGAAATTTTTCTATAGAAATTTTTCTAAAGAAATTTTTCAACTGAAATTTTTTTATAGTAATTTTTCTTTAGAAATGTTTCTAGAAATTTTTCTATAGAAATTTTGTTATAAGGAGTTATATAATCGAGGAGGAACATAAATAAAAATTTTAAAATACTTATCATATAACCAGTTTTTTAGATGGATAGGTACTAGGAGATTAACATACCTGTAAAGAAAAAAAAAATATGATAAAAGGTTAGAAAAGGGTTAGAGAATGACTTGAGAATATTAAATTTGTTAATATTTTTTGGATCGATCGACGTCTTATTTGATTTACATTTGATCTGTACTTAAGAAACCCAGTAAATATCCAGCTCTCACCATTTTGCCCAATAATTCACATTAGATCTACGCTTGAGAAATCGTTTTTAATATCAAACCCTCACCATTTTCCAAAAAATGCTTATAATTTTCCATTTTAATTTCAATAAACAGACTCTTAAGGCAATTTGTTAAAAAAAAACAAATATTGCAAAAAATACCACAATCATAATTAATTCTTACATGTATCAAAAACATGATTTTCTTGCCATTTAGGTAAATATTTTTCAGAAATAAAATATTTTCATGTGTTTTTTTATTTCAGATAATTTTTAGTTTTCAAATATTTTTGCCTTAGGCAAAATATTGTCATATAAAATTTTGAAAATGGAGAAAAAAAAATATCGAAATGTTATGATTAATCAATGAAATGAAATTGCGCGGTTTCAACTGCAATTTAATGCCATTGAGCAGCCGCAGAAAATGTAGATTTGGAAGGAGGGGGGTAAACTTAGAAGACAAATTGCAGGTGTTTTTTGAATAGTGATAAAAATTAGACAAATACAGTGTTAACAAAAATGTTAAGGCAAACAAACAAAAAATGTGGTAGTATGTTAAGAAAACATTAATTTTTATGGTAACATTTTTTAAAAGGTAATTTTTTGTAAGATATTAAACATTTTTTCCGAAAGGAAATCAAGAGATTTTAGCTTTATTATTTATTTACTAAAACTAATGGGATAAAGTTGTTGCCTGGCGTCTCCACCTACCAGGTATCAAATTCCTACTCTAACCTCCTCGTGGTACATCCTGGTAACCTGAGCAACCTAGTTGAAGATACGGTATACAACTAGGAGCCATCCCAACGTATTTGGTCTAAGGGTCTAAGATATGTATGTACTTCCTAAAGTACGAAATAAGAAATTTTTGAAAAATTTCCTAAAAAAAAATAAGAAATTTTTGAAAAATTTCCTATAAAAATAAGAAATTTTTGAAAGATTTTCTAAAAAAAAATAAGAAATATGTTACTTGCGGCTGCAAGTGGACGTCTGTCTCGGATCGAGAGGGTCGCTATACAAACGTGGCTTGCGACATCGACTTAGCACTTACGATGTTTTAAGCATGGAAAGAAACAATTTTAAAGGGTAATCATATAAGAAATCAGCTACTGCAGCTGGCACAAGAATTATTGGAGGTTCCTAATCTATTTCGAACAGTCTGACGAATGAAACGAATTCTATCGGAAGATATCGGACTATTAAACCAAATATAGGCATGAAGGAAAACTTAAAGTTTGGATGTAAGGTGAGCACCTTAAACGAAATTGGAAAAATTAGAACAGCTTAGGCGTGAAATGTAGCGTTATAAAATTGACTTGATGAACAGTGCAAGATGGACAGGGCAAGGAAAGGTACGTGTACCGTGTTTCTTTACTCGGGTCTCCCGGGTGGCGATGAGCATAATAGAGATGTGAGCTTCCTGACATCGAATAAAATAGCAAAGGTCATGATATCATGTTATGTTATCAGTAAGAGGCTAATGGCAATCAAGCTCAAGACAAAAGATCGTAATTTGATAATTATCAATCTCTACGCTCCAACTGAAATTCAGTCTGAAAACAATAAAGATTAATTTTACGATATTACAATGGTACTTGGCGACTATAACGCCAAGGTAGATTTAAACAATACCGGCTTGGAGCATTATGCTGTGAAAGGAAACTTGTTGTAGGTGGCACCATTTTTCCTCATAAACTTCACCATAAAATTACTTGGATATCGCCGAACGACGTTACAAAGAACCAAATTGATCATATGTTGATCAATTCTAAGTGGCGATATTCTTTACTTAATGTACACTTGAGGCGTGTAGCAGATATAAATAGCGACCACCATTTAGTAACTTGTTAAGTTCGATTAAAGCTAGCAGCTCTGAGGTCTGATACGGCAAAAGCCGTTCGGAAAATTGGAATCGACAAGATAACGAAATGCCATTACTACTTCCATAAGGAATCGGCTTCCAGATGCTATTAACAACAACGAAGTGTCATTTGGACGTACAATGAGGATGGTCAACAAACATTAGCATTTAAAGATCGTAAAAGGAAAATTTGGCTCATCCAAACAATACAGGACCAGGTTGAACAAAGTGAACCTCTAAAAAATACAATTTTTAATGAAATCAGAGATTTGAAGTTCTCCGTACAACATACCGTGATCTCTCCAACAAAATAAAAAGGTCTGTAAGGAGGGACAAGAGAATGTGGATAGAGGAACAAGTAAGTCGACATTAAACAACCCTGTCGGCTTAACACCACTTATGGAAGTCTATAATGAAACCTACCATGACAGTATATTTATTGGCATTTCAGACAATATCGTAACAATACAAGAAGTAAAGAACACCATTAAAAGCCTTAAACGCAACAAGGGCCCGGGTAACGACAATATCTTAGCGGAAATGCTTTTATGTTTGTTGAAGGATCAGCGAAACTGACTCTAAAGACTGCAATAACTACAGGGGTATAACATTCCTTCAATTTCGAACAAAATACTAAGTCGATTAATTTTGAATAGAACATCCGAAGTAGTTGAAAGAATGAAAGACTGAAATAACTACAGAGGTATAACATTTTTCCAATGCCGAGTAAAATACTAAGTCGAATAATTTTGAACAGAACATCCGATGCAGTTTCCGCTGCACTCCGCGAAAATCTGTTTATGTTCAGAGAGAATCGATCTTTTGTTGATCTTATCAACACAATAAGAATAGTATTACAGCATTGCAATGTATTCTGCACCCCTTTTACCTAGCGTTTGTCGCCTTTTTGAAGGTCTTTAATATTGTCGACAGAAGCTATCTATGGAGAATTTTAGTAAATCGTAACATGCCAACGAAAGTTCTGAACTTAATTCGGGCAGTGGCAGTGTAAGTGGATTTTAAATGTCGTATCCTACAGAAGTGTAAATTGTCAAGTCCGTTCGAATTCACTGCTGAAGTAAGGCAAGGATGAATCTTGTCCCCTATACTTTTTATCCTTATCATTTATAATATAATGCGCACGGCTTTGAATGGTAGATGCGGTATTAAATGGACACCCTTTAAACAACCCGAGGACAGCTTTGTCCATCATCTTCAAGAAAATACTAATGCTAACACTGTTGAACCTCGGGTAGCTGGGCTGGAAATCAATATTTCCAAGACAAAGATAATGTCTGGAGGCTATGGCGCTAACCCGTCAACACACATCAATGTGAATAACGAGGTTATTGGATGTGTAAGTACCTTTAATATATTTGTAGTTTGGTATCTACAAAGTGAACCGCCGTGGTATAGCAGGTTAGTCATCCTAGCCTAGCATACCAGCCGGAGTTAAGACGTAGGTCCCTTGCAATGAGAAGAACAGCATATGAAATGAAATACCTGCTTCTATGGAGGTATGTCAACGGAAATGGCGATGGATAGGAAACAAAGTTCGAAGGCCAAATACCAATATTGTTTGGCATGCGCTTCGTTGGAATCCACAGGGATTCGTCGTGCTAATGCACCTGCTAGAACGTGGAGGAGGTCAATTGATGCGGACTTGCAAGCAGCAAGCTATTCTTGTGATATATATAAAAGGATTGTTGAGGGCCTAACAGAATAGGAAGAGAACCACAACTATACTTTTATCAGTCGATTCAATACAACATTTTGACTTAGATTTTATATTCGGATCATTGTTATGTACTCAGTCCGTTATCCTCTAACCTGATTCCAGCCTAACACTCAATATAATTCTAAAACTTTTTCTTGACCATTCAGTCTCCCATTTGTTTAAACAACTGTTAAAAATTTCTTGTTCAAATATTTTGTACCAGTTTGTCTTGCAAATTATTTGATTATGTTAACAACTTTTAACTTTTGGCCAGCAATTTTTTGCCATTTTCGGTATAATTTACAAAAATGATTTTCAATAACAATTTTTTACAAGTATTTTCTGAGATTTTTTTCGGAATTTACAACATGTCGTCTGAACAAATGTGGTCATAAGTAATTAATCATCAAATAGCAAATAGTTTAATTAAAATAGTCAAAGAAGTTGTTTTAATTGATCAAAGACTTTAATGGATAAATGACTTGAGTGAGTGATTGGTGATGGTGACGAATGAGTAAGTGGGTAATTGAGTGAGTGAGTAGCTAATTGCTAATGAGGTGTGTTTAATGAGTTTTAATTTCAAAGGTAATTTGAAGTTGAAAATTAAATTAAAGAATTAATTTAAACATTTTTGAAAACATTAAACAAAACTTAATGGAAATGGGAGAAATTTAAAATCAATTTAAAAAAAAAAGATGGAAGCTTTTAAAAATGGAAGGGAAAATGATGTCGTATAAGCTTAAATTTTACTTGAAATTTTTTTAATTCAAACCTATTTTTGTCATTATATGTATTTTTATTCAAAATCTTATAACTTTGTTATTCGAACTCATATCTCAAAATATTTTTAAGTAAAGATTTATTAACGTTTAATCTATCATAAAACATAATTTCCATAAAACTTCAAATACAACTTTTTGAGTGACAAGCCACCAAAGTTGTATATCTTAATTGATTTCTAAATTTTAGTAATTTAAATTTTATTATCAGAAAAAATTCCAATTCTTAATTTATTAGTTTTAGTAAAACCAGTATTAAATATCATAATTATAATTTATTTGATAAACTAAACTTCATTTTAAGAGCTATTGCTAACATATATAATTTTAAACAAAAGGTATCAATCATTTTGACTGACATCATCTTTTGTTGCATAATTTTAATATTTAATAATTATTGTTTCCCGAGAATTGTTTGTTTTAATTAATCTTTGTATGTATAATTATATTCTTTACGGCCATAGGTAGAAAAGGTATATTGGGTTTGCGCTGACGTTCGTAACACATAGAAATATTAGTCTGACATACATCTTGAAGTACAAAAATCGACTCAGAATCACTTTCAAAATAAAAAAATGACATTTCTCTAAAAAAGTTGACGATAGGATGACACTTCTATAGATGACGATAGGAAGACTTTTCTATAGAAAAGTTGATAATAGGAAGACTTTTCTGTAGAAAAGTTGATAATAGGGAGACTTTTCTATAGAAAAGTTGATAATAGGAAGACTTTTCTATAGAAAAGTTGATAATAGGAAGACTTTTCTATAGAAAAATTTACTATAGGAAGACACTTCTATAGAAAAGTTGACGATAGGAAGACATTTCTATAGAACAGTTGACGATAGGAAAACATTTCTATATAAAAGTTGACGATAGGAAGGCACTTCTAAAGAAAAGTTGACGATAGGAAGACTTTTCTATAGAAAAGTTGACGATAGGAAGACTTTTCTATAGAAAAGTTGACGATAGGAAGACTTTTCTATAGAAAAGTTGACGATAGGAAGACTTTTCTATAGAAAAGTTGACGATAGGAAGACTTTTCTATAGAAAAGTTGACGATAGGAAGACTTTTCTATAGAAAAGTTGACGATAGGAAGACTTTTCTATAGAAAAGTTGACGATAGGAAGACTTTTCTATAGAAAAGTTGACGATAGGAAGACTTTTCTATAGAAAAGTTGACGATAGGAAGACTTTTCTATAGAAAAGTTGACGATAGGAAGACTTTTCTATAGAAAAGTTGACGATAGGAAGACTTTTCTATAGAAAAGTTGACGATAGGAAGACTTTTCTATAGAAAAGTTGACGATAGGAAGACTTTTCTATAGAAAAGTTGACGATAGGAAGACTTTTCTATAGAAAAGTTGACGATAGGAAGACTTTTCTATAGAAAAGTTGACGATAGGAAGACTTTTCTATAGAAAAGTTGACGATAGGAAGACTTTTCTATAGAAAAGTTGACGATAGGAAGACTTTTCTATAGAAAAGTTGACGATAGGAAGACTTTTCTATAGAAAAGTTGACGATAGGAAGACTTTTCTATAGAAAAGTTGACGATAGGAAGACTTTTCTATAGAAAAGTTGACGATAGGAAGACTTTTCTATAGAAAAGTTGACGATAGGAAGACTTTTCTATAGAAAAGTTGACGATAGGAAGACTTTTCTATAGAAAAGTTGACGATAGGAAGACTTTTCTATAGAAAAGTTGACGATAGGAAGACTTTTCTATAGAAAAGTTGACGATAGGAAGACTTTTCTATAGAAAAGTTGACGATAGGAAGACTTTTCTATAGAAAAGTTGACGATAGGAAGACTTTTCTATAGAAAAGTTGACGATAGGAAGACTTTTCTATAGAAAAGTTGACGATAGGAAGACTTTTCTATAGAAAAGTTGACGATAGGAAGACTTTTCTATAGAAAAGTTGACGATAGGAAGACTTTTCTATAGAAAAGTTGACGATAGGAAGACTTTTCTATAGAAAAGTTGACGATAGGAAGACTTTTCTATAGAAAAGTTTACGATATGAAGACTTTTCTATAGAAAAGTTTACGATATAAAGACTTTTCTGTGGAAAAGTTGACAATAGGAAAATATTTCTATAGAAAAGTAGACGATTGAAAACGTGTAACATATTTCCCTATGTATATAAAAAAATTTGTCCATTCAAAGTTGAGCGATATCTCTGAAACTACTCCATGAATTCAAAATAAAGTTAATGCAGCATAAAGTTAATATTATAGTAGAGTTTAGTTTTACTGAATAGAATGAACCGTTTATTAGTTACGCTACAATAAATCGCGTAACTACATAATTCTTTAAAAAATGTATCTCTCGAAAGCTCTAGTTTTCGAGATATTATTGATACAAAAAATTGAACAAAAAAAGTGACTTAGAGGCATTGAAGTCCAAAACTAGATGCATATAAATTGACGAAGAAATCTAAAGCATCAATAAAAAGTTTTAATTTTGTGTGGCTATGTAATTGGTCCTTATTTGACCCAAGTAGTGAAGGGTATCAAAAATTCAGACTAGACTGACAATAGCAACTTCTTGCTTTATTAAGATATTAATAGAAAACCAAAATTTATATCTTTTTTAGAATTTTTAAGGTTTTGATTTTAAAACGTTAAGCGTTTTAGGTGCAGCCAAGCATTTAGCTAAATGACACTTTTTGCACTATGGCGTCAAAAAAATTATCTATTGACGTAGTATCATTAAAATGACAGTTTTAAAAAATTAACAAACAAAGCTTTTATATTTAATTTAATTTTTGTATTTAATTTCATTCAAGAATAATTAAAATTTATTTACAATTTTGATAAATCAAATGGGGAATTTTTAATATTAAAGATTTCTCCGGAACTGATAAACTGTCACTTTTGAAATGACAGAGTTTTTAAAAAATTTCTGACTTAATGAAATTTATTTAAAAGTAAATAAAAGCCAAAGAATAAAAACCTAAACAATTGAGATAATAATCGACTATCATAATCCCTTTTAATAACTTTTATTTTCAAATTAGAGAATTGTTGCCCCAATTGCCGTTCTCAACTCAACTGAGTTTGGTTGTCTGCCAGTCGACCCAACTTTCACTCAACCGAAGTATTTTTTGATATTGCGGAACTAAAAAACATTGAGTTTTGGAATATCAAAAAATAATTTGGTTGAGTGAAAATTGGGTCGACTGGCAGACGACCAAACTGAGTTGAAAACGCCATGTATAATTACAGTTACTATAGCGGATAACTTACGGGCCCATAGTGTAGAAGTTTGTTGATATATTACAATTTTGGACAGACATGGAAAATCATTTAAAAAGCCCGTCTTTTGCTAAATTTATAAATTTGTATCAATTTCTTTTCACATTTAAAACCCAAAGTTATCATCTTAAATATTAAGGCCATACAATTTTTTAATTATTTTATTTAATTTTGCAATTCACAAGTTGCTAAATACGTGTACGTCTTAAAAAATTATTAATGAATGACAGGTATTTCTGATGTTTATACGAGACATCCTGTTAAGAACAAAAAGTTAATGTTAGTTTTTTTTTCAATATTTTTCTAACATCTGTCATTAAATGCAGCGTGTCAAAGCAGGGATGGGACTAGAATAGCTATATATGTATGTAATAAGTCGTTAGTAAATTAAAAATTGTTCCAAGTCTGTAGAGTCTACCATTATTGATTTAGGCTTACCGCATATTTACATATATACAGTAACTCAAATTACTGTCCCAATGTTTTTAAGGTGTTCACGAACATGAGTGTAACAACAAACTTTTTGGCTCAATCTCTCTAATGTTTGGTGTTATTATACATTGGACTCGTGTTTGTACTTACCGATATAAAAATTAAAGCAAAACAAAAGCAAATGTTTAGTGGGACAGTTTTTTTACTTTTGATTTATTTACATATTTAATGTAATTTTTTAATTTTAATATTTTGTATAGCCTTTATTCGACGCGGCATACTCTCTACAAAATGTTTACAATACTTGGAGCAATTCCGTTCCAAGCTTCCGCTAATGTGCCTTCAGTTCATCTAAATTACCAGGGGTTCCGACAATACCTATCTTAAGAACGCCACAGAGGTGGTCGATGGGGTTAAGATCGAAAGACTGGGGCGGCCAGTCAAGGACTTTGTACCCGTTATTATTGAGCCACTTTTGTGTGAGTTTGTCGGTGTTTTTGATGTCATTGTCCCGTTGGAAAATGATCTTTTATTTCTCGAATCCAAGTTTGTCACAGAAAACGGAGAAATTATTGACTAAAACATTGATGTAGGGCTGTGCAGTCATCGTACCAATAGTTTTGTGAACTGTTCCAAAACCTTTAGCTACCATGCAACCCCTGACCATTATAAAGCCATCGATAAACTTTAGAGTTTTTTCATGTCTTGCTTTCTCGACTCTGAGTTGGTCTCACGTCTTGCTTTCCGGACTCTGAGTTGATTGTTGTAGTTGTTGTTGTTGTTACTGCGATATTATTGTTTATATCGCAGAAGTGGCAGTCCTTGGTCGGAATCCTAAGATTTCCGAGTCGTTCCGGTACGAAAAACCGACTGCCATGGGAACGACTCTGAGTTGGTCTCACGTCTTGCTTCCTGGACTCTGGATTACTGGTCAAAGATTATTTGGTCAGATAAGACCAAAATTAATCGTCCTGGGTCGGATGTGAGTGAATGGTATTGGTGAAAACCAGGAAAAAAACTTGAAACCAAAAGACGTGATTCTAACTCTAAAGTTTGGCGGTGGCTCTATAATGGAATGGGGTTGCATGGTGGCGGAAAGTATTCTTACAATTCACAAAATTGTTGGTACGATGACTTCAGAGTCCTGCCTTATTGTTTTAGTCACCAAAGTTTGGAAGCCGCGTATTTTAAAAGCCGTTATTACTGCGAATAAAGGCTATACAAAATATTAAATTAAAAATATAACATTAAATATGTAAATAATTAAAAGCCAATAAACTGTCCCAATAAAAATTTGAGTTTGTTTTATTCGATTTCTATAACAGTAAAAATCACAACGATGTTTTTTCAATTGTAGTTGTCAACACGAGTCCAATATACAATAATACCAAATATCGGAGTGATTGAGCCGAAAGCTTTGTTGTTACACTCATATTCGAAAACACATTAAAAGCATTGGGACAGTTATTTGAGTGGCTGTATATTCGTATCACAATGATGTTTTTTAATTATAGTTGTCAACATGAGTCCAATATACAATAATACCAAATATCGGAGTGATTGATCCAAAAGCTTTGTAGTTACACTCATATTCGAAAACACCTTAAAAAAAACATTGGTACAGTAATTCGGACATAAAATAAAAATAAAAACACCTTAAAAAAACATTGGGACAGTAATTTGAGGGACTGTATATTCAGAATAATATGTGTGAAGTTAAATTTGAAATTTAAAAATCAATGTTTTTAACAGAGCTCTGTTATGTAGTTGACATAGCTCTGTTAAGAACCAAAAATAGAGGGAATACACAAGGAATTCGAACTCCTAGTGAACCAGGCAACGTGGTCGGACAAATGGGGTGTCAGATTGTAGGCGAGGATGTTATCTAGTCAGAATCTATAACAGAGTGAGTTGGTAGGCGCTATTAACAGTTTTCCAAAATATCAAATGTGGGATTATGCCAAGGGGGATTGCGGATTCCCAGGAAACAAGGCAGCGTGGGCGGACAAATGTGGTATCGGGTTGTAGCTAAGGATGTTTTCTATAGAGCTCCATAGTCAGAACCACTAGCAGAGCGAGTTGATAGGAGTTATTAATATTTTTTTAAAAATTTCTTGTAAGATTTTACTAAGGGAGGATTCCAAATTTCTAGGAAATAAGGCAACGTGGGCGGACAAATGAGATATCGGGGAGTAGCTGAGGATGTTTCCTATGAGCACCTATAGTCAAAACCACTAACATATCGATTTGATAGGAGTTAATCGTATTTTTGCAACAAATTTCATATATTAGATTATACTAAGGGAGGATTCCAGATTTCTAGAAAACAAGGCAACGTGGGCGGATAAATAGGTATCGGGGAGTAGCTGAGGATGTTTTAGAGCTCCATGGTCAAAATATCTAACGAAGCGAGTTGGCAGGAGTAATTGAGATTTTTCAAAAATTTCATATGCGGGAATTCCAGATTTCTTGGAAACATGGCAACGTGGGCGGACTAATGTGGTATCGGGTTGTAGCTAAGGATGTTTCCTATGAGCACCTATAATCAGAACCACTAACAGAGAGAGTTGATAGTAATTATTAGTATTTTTTCAAAAAATTTCATATGTGAGATTATACTAAGGGAGGATACCAGATTTCTAGAAAACAAGGCATCATGGGCGGACAAATGAGTTATGGGGAGTAGATAAGGATGTTTTCTATGGAGCTCCTTAGTCAGAATATCTAAGAGAGCGAGTTGATGGGAGTAATCGAGATTTTTCAAAAATTTCATATGTGGGAATTCCAGATTCCTTGGAAACAAGGCAACGTGAGCGGACAAATGAGGCATCGGGAAGTAGCTGAGGATGTTTTCTATAGAGCTCCATAGTCAGAATATCTAACAGAGGGAATTGGTAGAAGTAATAGGGATTTTTCAAAAAATGCATATGTGGGAATTCCAGATTCCTCGGAAACATGGCAATGTCGGCGGACAAATGAGGCATCGGGGAGTAGCTGAGGGTGCTTCCAATAAGGTTCCATAGTTTTATACTCCCATCGCTGCAATCTCAGCTTTCTAAACTCTCCTTTCATCAATTAAGTCATTACATTTTCTTCATAACATAAATAACATGGCTCCTAGTCTTAACTTTCCCTCTATCTCCATCATCTTCTGCCAAAGAAAAGTCATTCAACCTGTGTCGGTTTACTTGATTATCTAGTTAGTAGATAGTTTCAGCCTGAAGTCTTAGCTTAAGTGACATGACAGTTTATATGATTACTCTTGACACAACTTCATCAATAATATTTTATTTATATTACAATGTATTTTTAGCCAACAGTTCCTTTTTTGCCTTTATCTTGGGATGAAGGCCTTTTTGTTAGATGGTCTCCTAGAGAGTGAAAAAGTTTTTGCTGGTAAATGACAGTTACTAGATATTAAATGTCAGAATATTTTCATTCATTTAAAATTATTTATAATTTTTATTGTTTGTATTTTTTCTATTTCATTCAAAGTATAAAAAGTCATTAACGCACAGACAGTTTCTAAAGCGGATCTAGAAGCAACAGGGGTTTCAAATTGTTAGAAGTCGCAATAGAAGATCAAGAAAACATGTCATATGTGAGTTGACAAAAAGCTTTGGAAACTATAATAAGAAAAAGTAGTTCATAATATCTAGCAAAGAGTGACAAACAAAAAAAAAAGTGCCCAACAAAATTTAACTAACACTTTTAATATAAAAATCTAAGAAAACAGTAAAGCCAACAATAACCTCCTAATTAAAAAATTAAAATTATCAAAGGCTTATCGTAGGAATTTTGAATAAAAAATTTGATTTGTAGGTTCATAATTTTCTTTTATTACTAAAGGGTATCCCCCTTTTCTACATCACTGTACCTTCAGCTCATCTGTTTATACTTCAGAAATTAACATTTATTTTTTTTTTAATTTTTCCCCTTTTGGTTTTCTTTCCACATCTATGGTTTCTTCACTTCAATGAAAAGCTGTCATTTATTTTTTATTGAACCCATTGAATACCTCCGTTCGTTCCGTCGATAGTTGGTCGAATGTTTGAATGAATGAATATACTTTTTCTGAGTTAACACCATGATTTCTTGCGGTTTTTGAAAAAGTTCATGTTTTGATGCAATTAACGTTAAAATACCAATACATCAATATTTATTAACAAAACTACATTTGTATGCAAGTTCTAAATACTTGTAGACATTTTTGCTGGGACTGGCTTACCCAGTTGACCGTAAGGCAAGAATTTATAAGAAAGGAGGAACAATAAAACTTTTAATTTTAAGGAAGTCGGTTTATGAAAAGATGCCCAGCAAAACTTTTCATTACCAAGTAATGAGTTAAACAGCTAAACTATTGAACACGAACTACTTACTCATTCACTGTTTAAGTCATTACATTAACATGGGGATGTCATTGGAGGCAAGTACTTACCAATTGCAGAAAAGTAATGACTTGGGTAAGCAATTGGAAAACAACAACAAAAACTTTTTTGTTGTTGTATTTAAAAAAATATATTTTGAAACGAAATACAAAATTTTTTTTTACGACCCCATGGGGGCTCGAACCCACACCCTCCGACTGCTAGGCAGAGACTCTTCCACTGAACTACTTCATATGTTGAAAACTTAGCAGCTTATAATTAATATAAACAATTTTTATTTTTAGATCCAAAATCATGTGATAATAACTTTGTTTTTTCCTGCTTTTTTTGCTTTGTTGTAATTTTTGGAAAAATATTTTTATAATGTTTAATGCATTTAATAAACAATAACGAAGTTTTTTTTTTCAATTATTTTAAAACTTAAACAATTTAAATCTTCTTTTTTGTATAAGTTTTTACATAAGATTGACTCTTACTTACTTAAATGGCCTATAGTTACAACCTGTTAAGGTTAAAGTCCTAGCATATTTTAGAATTCCATGGATTTCGATCTTGTGCGAATTTTTTTGGCCAAGCTGTGAAAAAGTTCCTCTACTTGGTCTTCCTATCGAAGTTTCGGACATCTTTCTCTAACATTAGGTGATGTGACATTCTAATTCTAATTTTATCCTCTTCGTAGCATTTTTTTTCAAGAGAGGTTACTAGCCCGTAATCCTAACCCATTTTTATCGATCTTATGGGACAACTCTCGGTACATGTTAGCTCACTATATTAATGGGTGTTAAACTAGCTCACCGGGTGATACCTCGAGGAGGTATTTGTCCACAGTTGAGATGAAGGATGACCCAGATAAGTTGGGCTTACCAAGTTACCAATTAGAATCGTGTTTGGTATTCAACATCCCCTACATAATCAAAATTGACTCATGATGGTATTTTTTCATTAACGTGAGTTAGTTTTCCAAATTTTTTTTACAGAAGGTAATATTTAAGTTCTTAAAATTAAAAAATCATTTAAAAAGACTCTTTTAATAAAAAAAAAAAAACTAAAAAAAATTATTGCCCTTGGTGGGATTTGAACCGGGGCCATTCAGTTTAAATTACCATCTAAATTACAAATAAGTACTTCTGTAATAACTTATTATTTATTCGGAGGGTATGTCGTAGTCATTACAAGGTAACCAGTTATCAGAGTACTTGCCATTACCAAAGTTTTGCTGGGTGGCTTGTGACTAAAAAACAAGATTTCGAAAAATTAGCCAATTTTTCGAAATTTTTAGGTAGTTTTTCGAAATTTCGTTTTTGAGTGATAAGCCACCTTTTCATAGACCAGGTCACATATAGTACCCATTTATCTAAACAAATAAATTAACCCTAAATTAGCAATCTTGAATTTGATTAGTTTTTGGTGTCTACGTTAAGTTTTAGGCTTTGATGTGTTCTGACAGTCACTCAAATTACTGTCCCAATATTTTTAAGTTCTTTACGAATATGAGTGTAACAACAAAGCTGTTGGCCCAATCTCTCTGATATTTGGTATTATTGTATAATGGACTCGTGTTGACAATTATAATTAAAAAACATCATTGTAATACTTGCCGTTAAAGTAAACTTTTACTGGGACGGTTGTTTGACTTTAGTTTTTTGTACATATTAAAGTTATTTTTTTAATTTAATATTTTTTATAACCTTTTTTGATAGTTTACATTCACTTGGATCAGTTCTAAGCTTCCAACACATATGCCCCCAGTTCATCTAAATTACCAGAGGTTCCGATAACACAGCTCTTACTGCGAATAAAGGCTATACAATATATTAAAAAAAATAACATGAAAATAAAAAAAACTAAAGTCAAAAAACCGTCCCAATAACAATTAGCTTTGGCTTAATTTTATTTTATTTTTTTTTTTGGTTTAAGTTTTTATTATTTACGGGGTTCCGAGAATTGATTCTTTTTTGTAAGCTTTGGACTTTTCTATTAAAGAAAATAAAACAAAATTTTGCCCGAATTTGACTTTGCCGAAGAAATTTTTTCAAAAACGAAAGGAATTGACAATTGACTTTCTTTCCGAAATCTTTGTTAGCAGTTCGTCAATCACAATTAAATTTGAAAAAGGTTCAAAAACTGATCTCGAAATGAATCTTTTAGCTGAAAAAGATATTGATTTGTATGGGAGACTAGAAGTGTTTTACATAGCAAAAGTAGTCGTGCATCTGGCCAGATTTTTACAAGTTCTTGTAAGAATCTTCTATTAGAGGTTGGCAGTTTATATGAAAGAAATCGATACAAATTTCCCTTTATTTCTGAAGTTATCATGTGAAAAGTAAGTGGTTAAAGCATTTTATATTTGTTCGATAAGAAAAGTGGGCGTGTTTATAGGCGGAATTCCACAAGTTGTTTTTAAGGATCTTGTGTGAGGGCCAAGCAGTCTACAAGCAAGAAATCAACTTTGTACGACTTATATTTCCAAAGTAATCATCTAAAAAAAAATTCTGAGAAATTTTGTATTATATTTTTACACAAGAAGTGTGGGTGTGTCTGTATGGAGATTTTTTCAGATTTTTACCACGACCTTGTATCATCATAAGTTATCAATTGATAAAAAAAAAAAACATGCTTATTAAAAAATTTTACAATTTTTACTAAGAAAAGTGGGGACATCTGCAAGGATCTTTTATGGAGACCAATTAGTTTTTGTACCAGAAATCAAGTTGATATGATATATTATATCCAAACCCAACAATTTACTCCAAAGTAATGAAATATTTTTCAAGAAAATTACAATCTAAGCACAAAAACCGAAAAAAAAAGAAAAATGTGCAAGTGGCTCAATGGAAGATTCTATGCCTGACAGTCGTAGGATGCTGAGTTCAAGCCCTGGTGTAGGATTGAAAAATAATAAAAAATAATTTGTTGTTGCCTTTACTTTTTGTCAATTGGTAAGTACTTGACTTCAATAACATCATGTTAATGTAATGGCTTGAACATCAAATAAGTAAATTTTTCATATTAAATATTTTAGTTGTTTATTTCATTATTTGTTAATAAAAAGTTTTGGTGGATATGTTGGCAGAAAGATGGTAAAACTGATCAAGTCTTTGAGGAATTTTCAGAAGTAATGAAAATACTATGATATGACATTTAAAAGACAAGTGATTAAATATTGTAATCCTTGCCCTATTGCCTTTCTCAACTCAACTCAGTTTGGTCGTCTGCCAGTCGACCCAACTTTCACTCAACCAAATTATTTTTTGATAATGCGGAACCCAATGTTTCTAAGTTCCGCAATATTAAAAAATAATTTGGTTGAGTGAATGTTGGGTCTACTGGCAGACAACCAAACTGAGTTGAGTTGAAAAAGGCAAAAGAGGCACCTTCTAAATTAAAAACAAATGTCTATTTTTTTGGGATTCTGAATAATTATTGTTAATAGATTGTTAATCTAGTTTCATTTTAAATAAATTTACTTCCACAAACTTTGGTTTACTGGGTTACTTCTTTTCTTAATATAATAAATTGCATTTTGTTTTTGTGTCACTGGATATTATAAAATACTCGTACTCATATGAAACGACTACGTAGTAAAAAAAAAAGTAATCACTCTACTGTAGCCGTTTTCAGTTTATTTTTTCTTATTTTCCGTTTTCTTGGTGTCACATTTCCTGTGAACGTATAAAAATTTTGAGTAGAAAAATTATGACAAAAAAAAATACAATTTTGCGGTTAGAAAATCTGAAAAAATTACTACAATATATTATTTTTAACACTTTAGGAAAAAATTCTCACAGATTCGAGAAAGAAAGACGATATTAGAAAATATGTGATGGCAAAGTATTACGTTAAGGAAAGAGGGACAGAAAGTATTAAATACAAAATTGTAAAAGTATGTAATTAGTTAACTTAAAAGGAATTTAAGAAGCAATTAGTTAAAAAAAATATTCAATTTTCAAATCCATAAAATGCCAAATACCAAAAGAAAATTGATTTGAAGAAAATATTTCAATTAGTCTGGATATGAAAATTGTCTAATTACACTGGACAACAGAATATAGTCTGGATAACAGACTATAGTCTGGACAACAGACTATAGTCTGGACAACAGACTATAGTCTGGACAATAGACTTTAGTCTGGACAACACACTATAGTCCAGACAATAGACTATAGTCTGGATAACAGACTATAGTTTGGACAACAGATTATAATCTGAACAACAGACTATAGTCTGGACAACAGATTTTAGTCTGGGCAATAGACTATAGTCTGGACAATGGATTATATAGTCTGGATAACAGACTATAGTCTGGACAACAGATTATAGTCTGGACAGCAGACTTTAGTCTGGACAACAGACTTTAGTCTGGACAATAGACTTTAGTCTGGACAACAGACTTTAGTCTGGACAACAGACTTTAGTCTGGACAACAGACTTTAGTCTGGACAACAGACTTTAGTCTGGACAACTGACTTTAGTCTGGACAACTGACTATAGTCTGGACAACAGACTATAGTCTGGACAACAGACTATAGTCTGGACAACAGACTATAGTCTGGACAACAGACTATAGTCTGGACAACAGACTATAGTCTGGACAACAGACTATAGTCTGGACAACAGACTATGGCCTGGACAGCAAACTATAGTCTGGACGACGGACTATAGTCTGGACAACAGACTATAGTCTGGACAACAGACTTTAGTCTGGATAACAGTCCATAGTCTGGACAAAGGACTATAGTCTGGACAACAAAGTTTATTCTGGGCAACAGACTATAGTCTGGACAACAGACTATAGTCTGTACAACAGACTTTAGTCTAGACAACAGACTTTAGCCTGGACAAAAGACCTTAGCCTGGACAACAGACTTTAGTCTGGACAGCAGACTATAGTCTGGACAACAGACTATAGTCTGGACAACATACTTTAGCCTGGACAAAAGACTTTAGCCTGGACAAAAAACTTTAGCCTGGACAACAGACTGTAATCTGGGCAACAGACTTTAGTCAAAATTAGAAAAAAAAGCATAATTTTCGAATATTAATCAAAATTTTTAAATTTCTTTATGAATTAAGATAGACAATTTTGGTAGCTAAAATTATAAAAATTTCCAAAATTCGAACCAAATCGCCTGAATACTTTCACACTTAAAATCTTTAAAGATTTTACAAAATCCATAATGAAAATCAACAAATATTAAAACTTCTTTTGTTTTTTCAAACTAAATCACCATTAAATTGTCATAAATCAAGATTCAATAAAAAAAGTTTCATTTTTTTTTTTTTTTTTTGAGAATGATTAATTATGGTCGAAAAAGTCAAATTTTGGGTTACAAAATTTGAGACTTAATGCCCCAAACTATTTGTTTTTTTATGTTTTTGTCACCAACAAAATAAAAAATTTTGAAAATATAAATCTTTTTATTTTTAGTTTCTAAAGTTTAAAGAAAAAGCTTAACATTTTTTGTAGCTATGAACCCAAGACGCATAACAAATTTTAGCTATGTCTCATGTCTCTTAATGTTAAATATTACAAAGCAGCTACTAAAATTTACAAGTGTTAATTCCAAGCACGCGCTTCATTTTCAAGTTTTTTTTTTTTTTTTTTGAAAACTATATGAAAAGTTTTGAAAAATTATCTTACAAAAGGCTTAGCTTTGGCTTAAAAGTTAGAAAGAGACAGATAAACATTTGAAGATATGGGCGGACATTTGGAGGGAAAGACGTAGGGGCTTATTGTGTATTTTATTGTTTGATTTTTCTTACATTTGTTGAATTTAAAATAAACTTAAAACCGTGATTTTTTTCGTGTTGAGTGTATACGTGTCTAGAGTTACCTGCAGAATTTTAAATTTTTAACTCAATATGAACTTTATTCAATTGTTTTATAATTGTCTCTAAATCTTGAAAAAAATAATTGTGATTTAAATTTCCGTTACTACTTGTTTCAAATAATCTTAATAATTATCTGTAATAATTTTGATTTTTTTTTTTTATTTTTCAAAATTAAATTATTAAACAATTTGTAAAATGTCTTAAAAATGTTATTTTTGTTTACAAAAGTGTCTATAATTGAAATCTTTTTGTAAGCTTAAGAAACATGTTTCTTAAGAAATCTCCTCTAGAGTGGAGCAAGGTTAAAATTGTTAACAGTTTTTGCACAAAAAAAAACAGAACACTTCAAAAACGTGTATATGATTTTTTTCAAGACCTTGATTTCAAAACAATTATTCTTTCATTACTATATATTGGAAAAATTCCTTTTAGATTGAAGTTTAACTAAAAAGAACTTAATACGCAGATAAATAATTATTAAGTCATTTTTTGTAAATTTTTAATATGTCTAGCTAATATCTTCAAAATTAAATCTACCCTATTACCATTTCTAACTGCCTTAGGCTCGAAAACACAAAAAAATATATATTTTCAAAAAAAAAAAAAAAAAAAAAAACGATTTTTCTTCAAAAATTTTGAAAGCAAAAATTTTTCTATAAAAATTTTGAAAGCAAAATGGCCTAACCAACCATCGAAACGCGTCGAGGAATTTTGGTTTCTCCGCAAACAATTTTTGGCTTTTTATCAATAAATTGGTCTGTTACATTAGATTTGGGATCAAATGCGAATAGTCATTCTTTTTGAATAATATTTACATCCCGACCATTTTGTTATTTAAAAAAAAAAAATTATAGAAAAATTTTCATGACAAAAATTTTTAGAAATTATTATTTTTCATTAAAAATTTGGATTTTTTCTTCAAAAATTTTGTATAAAAATTTAATCTATAAAAATTTAAGAACAAATATTTTTTAAACAAATTTTTCTATAAAATTGTAGAAATGAAATTTTTCTGCAAGAAATTTGGAAACGAAATTTTTTCTAAAAAAAATTTTAGAAACAAATATTTTTTTTTTTTTTAATTTTAAATAACAAAAGATTTTTATATAAAACTTTGATAAAATCGGTAAGATTTTGGTAACGAAAACTTTTTTTCTAAAAATTTTTATAACGATAATTTTTCTAAAAAAATTTTGGATAACGAAAACTTTTTTATAAAAATTATTTTGAAAAAAAATTCAAAAATTAAATATTTTTATAGGAAATTTTTCGAAAATTTCTATTTTTATAAGAAATTTCTTGAAAATTTATAATTTTTATAGCAATTTTTTTTTTGAAAATTTAGTATTTTTATTTTCGAAAATTGACAATTTTTATAGGAAATTTTTCAAAAATTTCCTATTTTTATAGGAAATTTTTCAAAAATTTCCTATTTTTATAGGAAATTTTTCAAAAATTTCCTATTTTTATAGGAAATTTTTCAAAAATTTCCTATTTTTATAGGAAATTTTTCAAAAATTTCCTATTTTTATAGGAAATTTTTCAAAAATTTCCTATTTTTATAGGAAATTTTTCAAAAATTTCCTATTTTTATAGGAAATTTTTCAAAAATTTCCTATTTTTATAGGAAATTTTTCAAAAATTTCCTATTTTTATAGGAAATTTTTCAAAAATTTCCTTTTTTTATAGGAAATTTTTCAAAAATTTCCTATTTTTATAGGAAATTTTTCAAAAATTTCCTATTTTTATAGGAAATTTTTCAAAAATTTCCTATTTTTATAGGAAATTTTTCAAAAATTTCCTATTTTTATAGGAAATTTTTCAAAAATTTCCTATTTTTATAGGAAATTTTTCAAAAATTTCCTATTTTTATAGGAAATTTTTCAAAAATTTCCTATTTTTATAGGAAATTTTTCAAAAATTTCCTATTTTTATAGGAAATTTTTCAAAAATTTCCTATTTTTATAGGAAATTTTTCAAAAATTTCCTATTTTTATAGGAAATTTTTCAAAAATTTCCTATTTTTATAGGAAATTTTTCAAAAATTTCCTATTTTTATAGGAAATTTTTCAAAAATTTCCTATTTTTATAGGAAATTTTTCAAAAATTTCCTATTTTTATAGGAAATTTTTCAAAAATTTCCTATTTTTATAGGAAATTTTTCAAAAATTTCCTATTTTTATAGGAAATTTTTCAAAAATTTCCTATTTTTATAGGAAATTTTTCAAAAATTTCCTATTTTTATAGGAAATTTTTCAGGAAATTTCCTATTTTTATAGGAAATTTTTCAAAAATTTCCTATTTTATAGGAAATTTTTCAAAAATTTCCTATTTTTATAGGATATTTTTCAAAAAATTCCTATTTTTATAGGAAATTTTTCAAAAATTTCCTATTTTTACAGGAAATTTTTCAAAAATTTCCTATTTTTATAGGAAATTTTTCAAAAATTTCCTATTTTCATAGGAAATTTTTCAAAAATTTCCTATTTTTATAGGAAATTTTTCAAAAATTTCCTATTTTTATAGGAAATTTTTCAAAAATTTCCTATTTTTATAGGAAATTTTTCAAAAATTTCCTATTTTTATAGGAAATTTTTCAAAAATTTCCTATTTTTATAGGAAATTTTTCAAAAATTTCCTATTTTTATAGGAAATTTTTCAAAAATTTCCTATTTTTATAGGAAATTTTTCAAAAATTTCCTATTTTTATAGGAAATTTTTCAAAAATTTCCTATTTTTATAGGAAATTTTTCAAAAATTTCCTATTTTTATAGGAAATTTTTCAAAAATTTCCTATTTTTATAGGAAATTTTTCAAAAATTTCCTATTTTTATAGGAAATTTTTCAAAAATTTCCTATTTTTATAGGAAATTTTTCAAAAATTTCCTATTTTTATAGGAAATTTTTCAAAAATTTCCTATTTTTATAGGAAATTTTTCAAAAATTTCCTATTTTTATAGGAAATTTTTCAAAAATTTCCTATTTTTATAGGAAATTTTTCAAAAATTTCCTATTTTTATAGGAAATTTTTCAAAATTTTCCTATTTTTATAGGAAATTTTTCAAAAATTTCCTATTTTTATAGGAAATTTTTCAAAAATTTCCTATTTTTATAGGAAATTTTTCAAAAATTTCCTATTTTTATAGGAAATTTTTCAAAAATTTCCTATTTTTATAGGAAATTTTTCAAAAATTTCCTATTTTTATAGGAAATTTTTCAAAAATTTCCTATTTTTATAGGAAATTTTTCAAAAATTTCCTATTTTTATAGGAAATTTTTCAAAAATTTCCTATTTTTATAGGAATTTTTTCAAAAATTTCTTATTTTTAAAAATTTCTTATTTTTATAAGAAATTTTACAAAAATTTTTTATTTTTATAGAAAATTTTTTAAAAATTTCTTTTTTTATAGGAAATTTTTCAAAAATTTCTTAACTTTATAGGAAATTTTTCAAAAATTTCTTATTTTTATAGGAAATTTTTCAAAAATTTCCTTTTTTTATAGGAAATTTTTCAAAATTTTTTTAGTTTTATAGGAAATTTTTCAAAAATTTTTCAAGAATTTCTTATTTTTACAGGAAATTTTTCAAAAATTTCCTAACCAGAAAATTTTGATAATAGAGATGTGTTAGTATCTAACATCAATTATAGTCTTCTGCGTTTCTTACGATGGGCATCAAGTAATTCGCTACGTGTCAACTTCACTAAGACGAAAGCTATGGTTTTTTCTGAACATCTTGCTCCTGAACTTGATATATTCTTTGGTGGCAATAGAGTTTCTTTTGTAGATCAAATTAAATGCTTAGGTGTATACATTGATCACAAGCTAACCTTTGAAAAACATGTTAACCATATTTCGAATCGTATTTTGGGAATTCTTCGATGTATTTACTCTAATGGTGTTTACTTACCGTGTAACATTAAGTATAAATTGGCTTACGCGCTATTAATGCCGCATATATTTTATGGTCTTGAGATTTTTTCTGGCACTTTAGCATATATTTTATCTATGGTGAATCGAATCACTAATACAGTAGTACGATATGTTTATAGTGTGCATAGGAGAACGCATATTTCAGAATATGTACTTCGTTTTTTGGGATGTTCCTTTAAAAATTTTGTTCTGATTCGCTCTTTGCTATTTTTCTATAGGATAATTAAGAGTGGGCAACCTTCAAAAGTCTGTTCAATGTTTTCCTTTTCTCGTTCTACTAGAAATCCACAGGTAGTTATTCCCTTGATAAGGAACACCTGTTTCGAGCGGTCATTTATTGTTAGAGTTGCTCGTGCCTGGAACTTCCTACCACTTAACATTCGTGTCTTTTCGCATTCTAATAATGCTTTCCGCTTGAAACGTTTACTACTTTTTGCTGATTCTCACTAGTACAGTATTTTGAAAATTTGTTCTTGTTTTCTATTTATTTTCTTTGAACAATTATTCTCTTGACTGATTTTGGCGTTGTTAAAATGTTGTGGCTACTTCTCTAGGACTTTTTATATATTATGATTTTGATCTGTATGTTAGGCTGGGGAGCCAATGTTTCTATTTCTTTATTTTTGTTAATAATACATTACCATTTAATTATTTTATTTTAGTTTATATTTAATTGTTTTTTTTTTTTGTTATAACTATTCAGGCGACTGCTTTGTAATATATATTTATTGGCCTATGAAAGGCTTTTTATATTATTTTGAATAAATAAATAAATAAAATAAATAAAATAAATAAATGTTCAATAAAAAAATTACATTGAAAATAATCTGCCGAAACAAATTGTTTTATATTTTGTTGCATTAAACCAAAACATGCATTAAATTACTGTTAAATGAGTAATTTTATATTTTCAATTTACTTTTTGAATACTTTTTGCCTGTAATTGATACTTTTTACAATTCAAAAAAAAAGTATCATTTCATGTAAATTATATGCCATATAAATTTAAAAATTTATTTAAATTAAATCCCCATACATTTAAATAAATAAATCTATTTAAATAGTTTTAGTTGTAAATTTATTATAATAACAGATCACGACTTAATGGCAAATCCATTCATTTGTTATTTTGCTGATGATCAGTATTTCCTTTTGGCGATCAATAAAATTTAACACAAAAAAAATAGTTTAAGATTGAGTGTCTGTCTGTCTCCCTGTCTGTCTATCATTCACTCAATGTTGCCAATTTTCTATGATATTTTGCTGTTCCGACTCGATCAGCTGGTGATCAACACCAGCAAATCACTTCACTCTAGTGAATTGTTTAATTCTCTGATTTTCTGCTTTTTAGTTTTTGCTTTTCAATTTTGTTAATTTAAACACGTGTTAATAACATGATAAATAATTTAATAATATATTAAAGCTTTATAAAAAAAAAATAATTTATTTTAAGTAATTTTTGTTATTGTTGATATTGTAAGTTTATAGTAATTTAGCGATAAATGAGTATAATTTATTTAAGTTTTTTATTATTGAATACAAATTCTAGGTAAATGATATAAAGGAATGTTTGGAGAAGTAATTATGACGAATTTAGGTAAATAATATGGAATGCTTTTGAACGAAATTTCCTAATCGTCAATTTTTCGATAGAAACCTCTTCGAATCGTCAATTTTTCTATAGAAAAATTTCCCAAACGTCAATTTTTCTATAGAAAAATTACACTATCGTTTATTTTTCTATAGAAAAATTACACTATCGTTTATTTTTCTATAGAAAAATTTCACTATCGTTTATTTTTCTATAGAAAAATTTCACTATCGTTTATTTTTCTATAGAAAAATTTCACTATCGTTTATTTTTCTATAGAAAAATTTCACTATCGTTTATTTTTCTATAGAAAAATTTCACTATCGTTTATTTTTCTATAGAAAAATTTCACTATCGTTTATTTTTCTATAGAAAAATTTCACTATCGTTTATTTTTCTATAGAAAAATTTCACTATCGTTTATTTTTCTATAGAAAAATTTCACTATCGTTTATTTTTCTATAGAAAAATATCACTATCGTTTATTTTTCTATAGAAAAATATTTCACTGTCGCTTATTTTTCTATAGAAAAATATTTCACTGTCGCTTATTTTTCTATAGAAAAATATTTCACTGTCGCTTATTTTTCTATAGAAAAATATTTCACTGTCGCTTATTTTTCTATAGAAAAATATTTCACTGTCGCTTATTTTTCTATAGAAAAATATTTCACTGTCGCTTATTTTTCTATAGAAAAATTTCACTGTCGCTTATTTTTCTATAGAAAAATTTCACTGTCGCTTATTTTTCTATAGAAAAATTTCACTGTCGCTTATTTTTCTATAGAAAAATTTCACTATCGTTTATTTTTCTATAGAAAAATTTCACTATCGTTTATTTTTCTATAGAAAAATTTTACTATCGTTTATTTTTCTATAGAAAAATTTCACCATCATTTATTTTTCTATAGAAAAATTTCACTATCGTTTATTTTTCTATAGAAAAATTTCACTATCGTTTATTTTTCTATAGAAAAATTTCACTATCGTTTATTTTTCTATAGAAAAATTTCACTATCGTTTATTTTTCTATAGAAAAATTTCACTATCGTTTATTTTTCTATAGAAAAATTTCTTAATTATTAATTATTATCGTCAATTTTTCTATAGAAAAATTTCACTATCTTCAGTTTTTCTTCTTAACTTCCTTGAAATCAAAAATTCTCCAAAATGTTAACCTCTGTACTTATAACTATTTCCTCTACTGTCTCCCAAATCAATCACAGCAACCAGGGATTCAATTTAATTTTAATTCTTGTATTTTCTACTCCAATTTTTTTCTCCTAATTGCCGCATAATTGAATTTTTATTTTTAACCATCCCAGCCCTTTTTCTTCTTTCTTCCTGCCCATGGTTTATTGACCGATATTTTATGCACTCTATTAACTCCGAACGCATTCATGGATGCATTCGCTATTTACACGCACTCTTTTTTTAACATTAATAATTGCACTTAATTTGTCAAGAAATATAAAACAGATGCCCTTTTTTCTTGTTATTAATAAAACTCTAGAAAATTACAATTTATATTTCGTATTCATAAGAAAAAAAGGCCAAAATAAAGACTCAAAGTACGGCCATAAAGCTTTGAGAAAAAAATAATTTAATGGTAAAAAAAATGAAGACAAGAATATTTTTTATGTAAATTTATGAGTCTTCTCGATGTAGGGAAAGTGTGTTCCAAAAAAATCCGGCTGAATTTTTAATGGAAAAGTTTTGTATGCTCGTTTAGTTTAAATGTGACATGACATAATTCCTGTTTAGTTCATGTTTATTTTTTTATAAGTAATCAAAACGCTGATCAAACATAAGCGTATTGTGAACATATAGTGGCATAGTGGGTTGAAAAAATATTGGGGAAATAATTCAAGAACTTTTAAGCGGTAAACGCAATTATCATGAATTGAGGTGGAGGAGGCTATTGAGGAGGAGTATTCGAGCTTAAGTTTAGAATTTGGAGACTTTAGACATATCAGGAGGTGAGCTATATACCCTCAAAGAAGGGCACCTCGGGTTTTTTGAAAATTAAAAACGATTCAGAAGTCATATTTTTGATCCGATATAAAAGGTTTTTATATGTACGAAATCTGCTCATTTCTTAGGTAACAGGAGATTAGATTCTGTCTAAAGCATACCGAATTCGGTAGAGTCGGACGTAAGACTGAACATCTTGATAGACAGGATTGTCACTATGGAGAGAATTAAATGGGCAGCGAATACGTTCATGCCGTATAAATCGGCCGATCGACGCCATTAAGAACGCAGTTATCGAAATGGGAGTGCAGGGTTTTCTGGTGGAGTGGGTAACGACCATGCTCAATAGCATGCTCTAGTCTAGGAGATTGTAACACTTGTATAAGGGTCACAAGAGGTACACCACAGGGGGGTGTTGTCCCCATTACTTTAGCTACTGGCGGTCAACGTCATACTTAAAAGATTTGACCAACTAGGCAGGAAGATTTTCGTCTACGCTGATAACGTAGTTATACTGGTATCAGGTAAACACCTGAATACAATCAGTGAAATCATAGAATCGGCATTAGGAGACCTCTCCTCCTGGTCTAGAGACAAAGGACTGGGAGTCAACCCTGATAGGAACGAGCTAGTTCTATTTACCAGGAGGAATAAGGTTGATAATTTCAAACTTCCAGTACTTAATGGAAGCAAAATCCCTAGGCATCATCCTAGATAGGAAGCTATCTTGGAAGAAGAATACGCTTGAGAGAAAGAAAAAGGTACTTAAAGCCTACAACTTTTGCAGGAACTCGGTAGGTAAGAGCTGGGGCCTAAATCCAATGGTATTATACTGCATATAGACTACCATTGTAAGACCAGTGCTAACGTATGTAGGGTAAGACTTTGCTGGTTTCCTGGTCATTGCAACATCGAAGGCAATGAAACTGCTGACGAAGTCGCAAGATATGGCTCGAGTCAGTAACTGATGCTCGCGGTGACAGAGATAGCAGCACCTATATGTCACCTTTTTATGTGCATCAAGTCTCGGATTGATGAGGAAACAGCTAAAAACTGGCATAGCTTGGCCACTTGCACAATATCTAGGACCTTATGGCCCGACTTAAATATACGCAAGACCAAGTTTAAGATTTGATTACTTATTGTTAGTTCATGGAAAATGAAGATTCAATAAATAAAAAAAAAAAAACATGAAAAAAAAAGACCAAGTTCTTGCTAGGTCTTAGCAGAACCAGTCTTTGGAAATGCATAGGTTTTCTGCGCCCTGAATTCTAGGCTAAATAGATGGGATGGAGCTATTCAGGACATTTGCAGACTATGCTTGTACGCGGATTCATCCGAAGCGGACGTGCACATCCTCTGTCATTGTCCTGTGCTCCAAAAACAGAGACATACATTTCTAGGTAATAAGAACTGGGCGACATACAGCAGTGCGAACTGACTGACGTTGTAGGTTTTTCTATTGGGACTTCTCAGATGGGTTAGATAGGTCTCACCCCCTAGGGTAGCGTTTTAGATGCCACTTCTCCTCTCTACGACTTCCTTACTCTATCTCTAACACCATCTAGATACTTCACTCTTCTCTTCCTTCTCTTTCCGTTATCGTTCTATACTTTCAGAAAGGATCACAATGGACCCAAAGGTCTCCGAGTAAAGATACCACTCCCCTGACATCATCTTTTCAACCTAATCTAACCTACGAAATCTGCTAGCTGGGAACTAAAACAAACATTGCTACACGTTTGGTTTATCTTCTATAGCTTATGAGATATTCGACTTTGAAAAAAATAATGCAACTTTTTGACGACTTTTGCTAATATTGGATTCAAATTTTTCCCGATTTTTCCGAAATTTGTTTTATTTTATTTCCAAGGAATGTCTAAATCACACATAAAAGAATTGATTTAAAATCTTTAGCCGATCAGATTTCGTACATATTTAGTTTTTAATTCCTAGTGGAACATAGGGACTCAACAAATGATTTCCATGTAAGTTTATCGGTAGTCATCACTTTCATCTCGTTCCATGATATACCGAACTCCCTCAGCTCGTTCTCGGTTTGGCGGGTTTAGCAGACCTCCTGGAAACTTGGGAACTATATTCAATAGCTTGAATTTATATCTGTGGCCGTTTTTCTCAATGTGTGTCCTAGCCAACCATATTTTCTAGTGTGTTTAATTATTTGTAGCGGGTCTTGACCGGTGCGCAACTTCATTAGAGATTCTGATGGGCCCGAAAATTTTAAGTATACGCCTTAAGTACCGTTACTTAAGTTTTAAATTTTTTTATTTTTCATATG
This sequence comes from Stomorhina lunata, assembly GCA_933228675.1. Taxonomy (NCBI): domain Eukaryota; kingdom Metazoa; phylum Arthropoda; class Insecta; order Diptera; family Rhiniidae; genus Stomorhina; species Stomorhina lunata. Next base: position 25,822,116 of record OW121740.1, read on the forward strand.
AAAATTTGTTGCTAATTTTCACTTTATTGTCAATAAAACCAACATTTATTCATGTATTTTCACAAAATAAGGCTTCGGTTATTAACAATATTTACAGATTTAAGACCGTGAAATAAAAATGTAAAGTTTTTGAAATCCTCGATTTTTTATGAATTTTTGAAAAATAAGAATTTTTCGATTTTGCAAAAAAAAATTAAAAAAAAAATTTATGTTTTTATGTGAAAAACTCCACAACCGTGGACCATATGAAAAAATTGTCTTATCGAGGCTTAAAGAAAATTTTGTGGTGAATTCTCCGATGTTTCTTTCAACAAATTTAGATACACCATTCCCAAGATATGATAAAATCAGTGAAACGACCTCTGTGAAAATCCGCAATTTAAGAAAAAAATAAATAAAAAAAAAACAAGTAAGAAAGTGCTATAGTCGGTCGAGCCTGACCATACGATACCCTTCACCACTAAGGTCAAAGGTGTTCTTTTTCCTGTATAAAGACAAATATTCGCTAATTTTTGCCATCATACAAACATTTTCTAAAAACTGATATATTTAAGCAATTTACGTCATTTGGACTTATATGAGAGCTAGGGTCAAATGTGGACCGATTGTTTCGAAATTTAGTAAATTGATACAAAAATTATGTATGCAAAAAATAAACTTAAAATTCCCATTATCTTCGGATTTACGAGCATTTTAGTGATTTGTGTCTTAGTAAGTGCGTTTTGACGGAAGAGTTTGTATGGGAGCTATGGTCAAATGTGGACCGATTTCAACGAAATTTGGTACAGTGATATTAGTTTATATAAGCAGTATTTGTTTTAAATTTCATAAAAAATATTTATATGTGTGGCCAACATATCAATTCCGGGAAGTGGGACCTATAGGAGGTACCATAAATAATAGACCGATTTTGACTAATTTCAATAGCCATGGTTCCATTATCAAAAAAATGATCTGTGCCAAATTTCATCAAATTATCTTTAGAATTGCGACCTGTAGTTTGATTCCAAGGTTTACATGGGGGTCCAGCCAGTCAGACGGACGGACGGACATCGCTAAATCGATTCAGAAGGCGATTCTAAGCCTATTGGTATACTAAAAGGCGGGACTTAAACAAATATTTCTATTCTTTCCACCTATGGTGGTCAAAGGTATAATTAAATATATGCACTTTATTTTTTACAGAAATTTTTGAACACCGGATTTTGCTTGATCCCTTAATAATTCCCATCAACCACATGCGGGTACTTTTATTTATACAAATTTCAAAATTTAAACAAGTTGATGATGAGGAAGAAATCGAAAAAAAAAACAAACTACTTATTCTTTTAGTTGTAGGATGCCTTCATGCACAATCATCATGTATGGTATCATGCATGCAACATGCATGTTATTATACCATATGTTTGAAGCGCAAGAACAACACAACAAAAAAAAGAAAAACACTCCAAAATTTTTATACAAAAGAACCGAGACACGAGAGGCTGAATGTCTGCAGCAAAAAAAAACAAGCCTCATGTTTTATGAATGCAGCCATCAACTGCAGCAACAGCATCCATCCCAAATCACCTCCACCCTTAAAAACACCAAAGGGCTCTAGCAGATGCTGAAAATAATTTCATACAAAAATTATACAAAAAAAAAAAAGAAACGAAAAATACCATGGATTTTTCTTCTGCCACAAATGGCAACATGCCGAATTACAAACCGAATTTTTGTAGCACGAGCCAAATAATTAAAAATAATTTATGAAGAGGGTCACACAAAAAAAAATTGTTCAGTATAAAATAAAATCGATTTCATACATTTTTCGTTCGCCTGAAAGTTGGAATCATTAAAAAAGGTTTTAGCCCTCGTCATTTATTATAAAGGATTTTATTTTTAAATTTTACTACATCATCATTATTTTTAGTATTAAAAGAGATTTTCTGTTTTTTAATTTATTTCATTTAATTGAATGCACTTGATTTTTATTTAGAAAAAAATATATAAAATAAAATTTTATAATACATTTAATTTTGTAAACTTATTGCTTGAATTTGGCTAACCTTTATCTCTGGTTTTAGTTTTGCAACCACAAATGGGAAAATTTTTTTAGAAACTAAAAAATATATTTGCGGTTTTGTTTTTGCTAACAAAAGCAACTGTTTTCATTTCCGCTGAAAATACAGTTAGTGATGAAAAACGGTAACCACAGGAAATAATAATATTGTTTCATCTTAATACGAAGATCCGGTTCGAAGGAACCATTATCAAGTTCGACTAATAATTAAACTAAACCAAAATTTAGATATTCCACTCCAATATAAAATCTATTTTGTTATATGACTGAGAAAATTGGACACACAATGCCTTCAAGTTGTTGTCAACAACTGCCTCCGTAAAATCTTGAGCATCTTCTAGCCTGCAAAAATATTCAACAACCAAATTTGGAATGAGGCAAGGCAACAGAGAATTAAAATTGAAATAATGAAGCAGAAGTTGGATAGGTCATACTCTCCGTAAAGCAGAGGAAGATATTGACAAAAAAAAAAGCTTAAACTGGAACCCGTAGTGAAGAAGACCATCTTATACCTGATAGCGACAACTTGCAATAGAACTGTCAACAGTGCGAAAGAAGTGGAACGAAGTCAAACATCGAGCACACGATCGAGATTATTAGAATCATCTTGTATGGCAGACTCAACGGCATCCAATGGACACCCTTTAAACAACTCGTACGTCTTCTAAGCCAAAGCTTAGGACTCCTACAAGAAAATACTAACGCTATCACTGTTGAATCTTGAGGAGCTGGACTGGAGGCTATTGCGCACATCCGTCAACACACATCAATGTTGATAGCTAGGTTTTGGGATGTGTAGTTACCTTTAATTACCTCTGAAGTTCTGAATCTGCATTCGGCATTCTCCGAGCTATTTGGAAATCTCGGCAAATATCAACAACCACCAAGTTACGAATGGGTGATGTAGGGGATGTTGGATACCAAGTAACGGTCCTGATCGGTCTTAACTTGGGAAAGCCCAGGCTAATCTTGATCATCCTTCATCTCAATTGTGGACACTGACCTCCTAGTGATATCACTCGGGTAGCTACATTAACACCCGTTAAAATAGTAGGCCAATATGTGCCGCGAGTTTCCCCATAAGAACTATAAAAACATGGGTCTAGGACGTCGGACTAGTAACCCACTACTAGAAAAAGGCAAGGCAACAGAGAATAAAAATTGAAATAAGGAAGCAGAAGTTGGATAGGTCATACTCTCCGTAAAGCAGACGAAGATATTGACAAAAAAAAAGCTTAAACTGGAACCCGTAGTGAAGAAGACTTTCTTACACCTGATAGCGACAACTTGCAATAGAACTGTCAACAGTGCGAAAGAAGTGGAACAAAGTCAAACATCGAGCACACGATCGAGATTATTAGAATCATCTTGTATGGTAGACTCGGTTTCCAATGGACACCCTTTAAACAAATCGTATGTCTTCTAAGCCAAAGCTTAGGACTCCTATAAGAAAATACTAACGCTATCACTGTTGAATCTCAGGGAGCTGGACTGGAGGCTATTGCGCACATCCGTCAACACACATCAATGTTGATAGCTAGGTTTTTGGATTTGTAGGTACCTTTAATTACCTCTGAAGTTCTGAATCTGCATTCGGCATTCTCCGAGCTATTTGGAAATTTCGGCAAATATCAACAACCACCAAGTTACAAATGGGTGATGTAGGGGATGTTGGATACCAAGTAACGGTCCTGATCGGTCTTAACTTCGTAAAGCCCAGGCTAATCTTGATCATCCTTCATCTCAATTGTGGACACTGACCTCCTAGTGATATCACCCGGGTAGCTACATTAACACCCGTTAAAATAGTAGGCCAATATGTGTCGCGAGTTTCCCCATAAGAACTATAAAAACATGGGTCTAGGACGTCGGACTAGTAACCCACTCCTAGAAAAAGGCAACAGAGAATTAAAATTGAAATAAGGAAGCAAAAGTTGGATAGGTCATACTCTCCGTAAAGCAGAGGAAGATATTGACAAAAAAAAAAGCTTAAACTGGAACCCGTAGTGAAGAAGACTATCTTATACCTGATAGCGACAACTTGCAATAGAACTGTCAACAGTGCGAAAGAAGTGGAACGAAGTCAAACATCGAGCACACGATCGAGATTATTAGAATCATCTTGTATGGTAGACTCGGTTTCCAATGGACACCCTTTAAACAACTCGTATGTCTTCTAAGCCAAAGCTTAGGACTCCTATAAGAAAATACTAACGCTATCACTGTTGAATCTCAGGGAGCTGGACTGAAGGCTATTGCGCACATCCGTCAACACACATCAATGTTGATAGCTAGGTTTTTGGATTTGTAGGTACCTTTAATTACCTCTGAAGTTCTGAATCTATATTCAACTGTGGACACTGACCTCCTAGTGGTATCACCCGGGTAGCTACATTAACACCCGTTAAACTAGTGAGCCAAAATGTGCCGCGAGTTTCCCCATAAGAACTATAAAAACATGGGTCTAGGACGTCGGCCTAGTAACCCACTCCTAGAAAAAAAAAAAGGAATTAAAACGGCCCCTCAAAATGTTGACGACTATGGCAAACGAAAAAGGGACCATGACTTAAGGATCAGCACCTGAATTACCGAACCCTCTACAGGGGAGGTGCTTTGATCCAGTTGATGGATATTCTCGAGCAATATAAATGTGATGTAACTGCTGTCCAGGAAGTAAGATGGAAAGGCCATGGCGTCGTCAAGACACCAAAAGGTGTCCTTATATTACAGCTGCCATTTGGTTCCGAATTCATGGTTAACAAAAATAATGCGAAACCTAGTCTCTAGATTCACCCCAGTTAATGAAAGATTAGAAACAATACGTGTAAAAGCAAAATACTTCTGAGTTTAATTTGTGCTCACGCTCCCACAGAGAAGAAAGATGAAGATTTAAAAGAAGCCTTTTATGAGCAACTCGAAGAAGTGTATTATAGCTGCCATAATCATGGCATAAAAATAATACTGGGTGATTTTAACGCAAAGATTGGACAGGAAAGTTGCTTTGAGCCCACTATCGGTAAATTCAGCCTCCACAACATGACATCTGACAATGCTATATGGTTGGTCTCTTTTGCGGCTGGTTAAAATATGGTAGTGAGTAGCACCAGATTTCAAAACTGTAGAATACACAAAGCTACGTGGGTGTCTCCCAATCAAATGACAAAAAATCAAATAGACCATATTGTAGTTGACGGAAGGCATTCATCAAGCGTATTGGATGTGCGTACAATTCGGGGAGCCAAAATAGACTCCGATCGTTGCAGCCAAGATGAGAACAGGCCTGAGTGTGTCGCGAAACATGTAGACAGAATCACAAAGGAAATTTAACACCACCAAGCTACAATCCCATGAAATTGTCACAGATTACTCGCTACGAACAGCTCATTTACTCGAAGAAAATATTTATACTCCCAAAGACATTACCGTTCTATGGCAACATATTGCCAACTCTATGAAAACTGCTGCAAAAACTGTATTGGGGTTCCAAAACCCTCTTCCAAAAAAACTCTTGGTATGACGAGAAGTGCCGCGATGCCACTGCGGCGAAAAATACTGCTTACAGGGCAACCCTGCAGTCAGTAGTTACTCGTCGAAGTTTAGAAAGATATAGAGAAAGAAAGAGGGAAGAGAAACGTCTATTCCGAGGTAAAAAGGGAGAAATGGAGAGACGTGTGTTCGTGGAGATTGAGTTATATAAGAGACGTAATGAAGTGCGTAAATTTAATCAAACAATTGCATTTTCTCCTGCAAGGATGACCAAGGAAACCCTGTAACGGATGCTGAAACCGTACTTAAACTGTGGATGGAGCACTTTTTCAAATTGTTGCTATCAAATGAAAGCGATCAAGATGACACGCCTGAAAAAATCAATGATGATGGCGTTATATGTCCTCCACCAAACAATAATGAGATTAGGATCGCAATAAATCGACTAAAAAATAACAAAGCTGCGGGTGCCGATGGTCTTCCTGCAGAGCTTTCTAAGGCCGGAGGAGATGAGTTGATAAGGCTTATGACCCAACTTATAGAAGAATACATGCCTGACGATTGGAATCTTAGTGTCCTTTGTTCTGTGCACAAAAAAGGAAATAAAACTTTATGTGCAAATTATAAAGGGATAAGTCTCCTCTCAATTGCAAATAAGACTCTATCGACCATACTATGCGAAAGGCTTAAGCCCAAAGTTAACGAAATAATTGGGACATACCAATGTGGCTTTAGACCAGGTAAATCAACCACTGACCAGATCTTTACTCTACGTCAAATCCTGGAGAAGATCCAAGAGAAACGAATTGATACTTATCAACTCTTTGTTGACTACAAAGCAACTTTTGACAGCCCGATACGGAAGAAAGTGTTTGAAGCAATGTCTGAGTTCGGCATCCCTACGAAGCTAATAAAGTTATGCAGGATGACACTAACTTATACAATATCATCTGTTAAGATAGGTAAGAATCTATCAGAGTCTTTCAAAACTAAACGGGGATTCAGACAAGGTGATAGTCTATCATGTGATCTCTTCAATATTGTGCTAGAGAAAGTCTAATACAACTGGTACAATCTTCAATAGAAAACATATGCTACTTACGTATGCCGATGATATTGATATTATGAGACGCACGCGAGGTAACTGCCGCCTTTTCAAATTATTATAGTATAGTATTGAGAAGGAATCAAACAAAATGGGTCTAGCTGTAAATGAATGAAAAACAAAACTAATGGTTTCTACAGGCAGACAGACCACTAGAATTGGATCACATGAGTCCATTGAGAACTATAGCTTCGAGGTTGTAGAAGAATTTGTATCTTGGTACCGCTGTGAACATCAACAACGATATAAGCTTCAAAATCAAACGTAGAATCATAATTTTCAATCGGCAAACAACTAAGAAATAAAGTCCTCTCCGTAAGAACTAAAATTACGCTCCATAAAACGCTTATACTACCCGTGTTACTATATGGTACAGAATCATGGGTACTTGCACAGGCAGATGAAGCTATTCTTGAGGGGTGCTTGAGGGGAAAATCCTACGAAAAATATTTGGACCTGTTTGCGTCAACAATGAGTATCGACATCGAATGAATCATGAGCTGTATGAGTTATACGCTGACATAGACATAGTAAAACGCATTAAGCAACAGCGGCTGCGCTGGCTAGGACATGTTGTGCGAATGGATGAAATACTCCGGCAAGAAAAGTGTTTCAGAATCATAAGATCCTGAGAGAACTCGTAGAAGAGGGCCTCCAAAACTTCGATAGAAAGACCAAGTAGAAGAAATCTTTCAAAACTTGGCATAAGAAATTGGAGAATATGCGCACAAGAAAGAAGAGCATGGAATTCAAATAGGCTCGGCCTTTGACCTGGTTGTAACTATAGTCCATTTAAGTAAGTATATACACGATTTTCAGAATTAATTCCAATCATTTATTGAACCTATTATCTTCAATCTTAAAAAAAATTTTCCTTTTTAAGAAGCGCAATAGGTGTAAATTGGTATCTGTCTAAACAATTTAAAAATTCCTATTTTTAAAGAATTTGACCTAAAATAAATTGAAGTTTTATTACCTTCAATTTCCCTTATAAAAAACAAAGTACTCTCTATTTGTTTAGATTTCAAGAAAATTTATTCCACTTAAAAATGAAAGAAAACACTTTGCATTTTCACCAAAAACCTCAAGAGTGGGGGTGTAGGTTATTAAAAAAAAATTCTAAAGTGTTTATAATAAACATTAAGGTTTATTATCTCCCCAAAAAACATAAAATTTAAGGGATAAATTAAAAAAATGTAAACATAGACATCAGGTGCTAAAAAACTAATGGAGAAATACAAAGAAAATAATCTAAATTTTTAGAGTAAAAAAATTACCTAAAAAAAGTAACAAAATTAAACAAATAGAAAACTCATATTAAAAAATTTGAATTTAGAACATAACAATTTGTTAAGGAATAACTCTAAGAAAGTAATAGATAGAAAGAACCATTAAATAAACATGAGTATTTTGATAGTCTTAGAATAAACACAACAAAATTTTAAACCAAGAAATCAACCACCGAAGAAAGATCTTTGAAGTGCCTTAAGTTTAAAAAGGTAACCACCACTCTTCGACCGGCCAGCAACCACCTTTCTTTCATTGTTTCTATAATGCATTCAAAAATCATTCATTTGAAATTTCATTAAAGCCATAAAAAAAGCAACAGTCCATATTTTGAAAGAAAATAGAAAACTTCAATACTCAAGTGTCTTTCTTAAAAGATTCAAGTATTCAAGCTCTTATTTTACCTTTTCAATTTTATTTATTTCATTACAAATTTATTGAGTTTTTAAGGGGTTTTCTCGATTTTCGAAGCAAACTTTTTGGAATATAAATGATATTAAAGTTGGGAAACGGCAGAAAATTTACGTTTTTAAATTTAAATTTGAAATCATCACATTCATCAAAATCTATTAATTTGTTTCACAAATTATTGCAATATTTAAAAAATTTCGAAAAATATGAAACAAAAAATACGGTTATAAATTGTGGGTTGATAATTTTAAAATGTAATATCTCTGGTAATATTAACTGCATCGGTTTACATTAGGGCTTGTTTGAAGCGATATATTTTAAACTTCAAATCTGGGAGATATTGTTAAAATTGCATTATTATTTGTAATATTGTCGATTTTGAGTTTTTATCATAGAAGATTACAAAGACGATAATGAAGAGGTTAAAAAAGAACTTTACTTTGATCGACTGAACCATAACAAATCTGACGATCCTAAAAGTTTAGATAGAAGGATTAAATTGAATTAACCATTTCCATATTTTGGCTTTGACTATGACTTTGACTATGACTTTGACTATGACTTTGACCATGACTTTGACTATGACTTTGACTATGACTTTGACTATGACTTTGACTATGACTTTGACTATGACTTTGACTATGACTTTGACTATGACTTTGACTATGACTTTGACTATGACTTTGACTATGACTTTGACTATGACTTTGACTATGACTTTGACTATGACTTTGACTATGACTTTGACTATGACTTTGACTATGACTTTGACTATGACTTTGACTATGACTTTGACTATGACTTTGACTATGACTTTGACTATGACTTTGACTATGACTTTGACTATGACTTTGACTATGACTTTGACTATGACTTTGACTATGACTTTGACTATGACTTTGACTATGACTTTGACTATGACTTTGACTATGACTTTGACTATGACTTTGACTATGACTATGACTTTGACTATGACTTTGACTATGACTTTGACTATGACTTTGACTATGACTTTGACTATGACTTTGACTATGACTTTGACTATGACTTTGACTATGACTTTGACTTTGACTTTGACTATGACTATGACTTTGACTATGACTATGACTTTGACTATGACTATGACTATGACTATGACTATGACTTTGACTTTGACTTTGACTATGACTATGACTTTGACTATGACTATGACTTTGACTTTGACTTTGACTTTGACTTTGACTATGACTATGACTATGACTTTGACTATGACTATGACTATGACTATGACTATGACTATGACTATGACTATGACTATGACTTTGACTATGACTATGACTTTGAATATGACTATGACTATGACTTTGACTATGACTATGAATATGACTTTGACTATGACTTTGACTATGACTTTGACTATGACTTTGACTATGACTTTGACTATGACTATGACTATGACTTTGACTATGACTATGACTATGACTATGACTATGACTTTGACTATGACCATGACTTTGACTTTGAATTTGACTATGACTATAACTATGACTATGACTTTGACTATGACTATGACTTTGGCTATGACTTTGCTATGACTATGACTTTGACCATGACTATGACTTTGACTTTAACTGTGACTTTGAATATGACTTTGTCTATGACTTTGATTATGACTTTGCTATGACTATGACTTTGACTATGACTTTGACTACGACTTTGATTATGACCTTGACTATGACTTTGAGTATGACTTTGACTATGACTTTGAGTATGACTTTGACTATGACTTCGACTATGACTTTGACTATGACTTTGACTATGACTTTGGCTATGACAATGACTATGACTACGACTTTGACTATGACTATGAGTTTGACTTTGACTTTGACTTTGACTTTGACTCTGACTCTGACTTTGACTATGACTTTGACTATGATTTTGACTATGACTTTGACTATAACTTTGACTATGAATATGACTTTAACTTTGACTTTGACTATGACTTTGGCTATGACTATGACTATGACTATGACTTTGACTATGACTTTGACTATGACTATGACTTTGAATATGACTATGACTTTGACTTTGACTTTGACTTTCACTTTCACTTTGACTTTGACTTTGACTTTGACTTTGACTTTGACTATGACTATGACTATGACTTTGACTTTGACTTTGACTATGACTTTGACTATCACTATGACTTTGACTATGACTTTGACTTTGATTATGACTATGACTATGACTTTGACTTTGACTTTGACTTTGACTTTGACTTTGACTATGACTTTGACTTTGACTTTGACTATGACTATGACTATGACTTTGACTATGACTTTGACTATGACTATGACTTTGACTTTGACTATGACTTTGACTATGACTATGACTATGACTATGACTATGACTATGACTTTGACTTTGACTATGACTTTGACTATGACTTTGACTTTGACTATGACTTTGACTATGACTTTGACTTTGACTATGACTATGACTATGACTATGGCTATGACTATGACTTTACCTATGACTTTGACTATTACTTTGGCTATGACTTTGACTATGGCTTTGACTGTGACTATAACTTTGTCTTTTTCACTAAATGTAAAATTTTTTTCGTTTCCAACCTTCAAAAAGTTTAAGTCTCAACAAATATACAATCAATTGACACTTGTCTTAAGTGGAATACTCCCAAAACTTCTTTTCTTGGTTTTTTCTTATTTATATTCTTGTATTTTGACAAGGGCTCTACATAAACTTTAAAGACCTTTTAACCCTCTTCTAAAAATAAACCATTTAGAAAAGAAGACCTTCAATGAATATTATTCAAAAGAAATTAGTTTCTTTGGTTAAATTTCTGTTTTTTCATGTTTACTAACAAAAAATTAGAAATTATTTGATTTTATGGTTCAATGCTTAAATGTCCTTTTTTTAAGCTTGCCTTCCCAGAAACATATCCTTATCAAAAAGCAAACAAAACTCATATCTTGTAACATATTATTAGCCTGACCAACATGTCTTGCAACAAATTGCCTCTGACTGTGAAGTGAGGACAAGAAGTCCTTTTTCAACAGCTGCTTACTGACTACAACTTGTTGTTTTTGCTGTTGTCTTGTTGTATTTTTATATCCTTAGAGGAAATAGAGAAGCAAAAAAAGAAAACATAAAAGCAGTAAAACGTCTACTTAAGAAACACTTGTCATCGTTTTATGGTAGTTTCCGAGAAGATTAAGGGTATTAAGAGTTTTATATGATTATAGTGCATTAGAAGGCTTTATAATGCAAATACAATGCATTGGAACGCTTTATTTGACGAATAAAAGGCATGATACGCGATTATAACTCATGAGAACGGATTATAATAAGATTATATTGAGATTATAATGCAATAAAAAGCATTACAGTATGATACTAATACATAATAGGATTGTAATGCATTATAAAGCAATTAAAATGCAATAGAATGCATTATAATGCAAAAAAATACATTACATACGATAATAATGCAGAAAAATGGTTTATAATACGATTATAATTTATGAGATAGCATTATAATGCCATTACAATGCATTATATAGCACTATAATACGATTATAATGCATAAAAGTGCATTAGATAGCATTATAATGCTTATAATGTATTATAACGCATTATACTGCGATTATAATATATTATAAAATATTATAATGAGTGCGATTAGAATGTATTATAAGGCATAACACACGCATTATAATGTGATTATTAGCATTACACCGTGATTAAAATAAGTTATAAATCATTTTAATGAGATTATAATGTATTATAATGTATTATAATGTGATTATAATGTGTTATAACACATTATAAAGCGGTTTTAATATATCATAAAGCATTACAATGTGATTGTTATGCATCATAACGTATTATAATGTATTATAATGCAATTATAATGTATTATAATGTGATTATAATGTGTTATAGCGTATTATAATGCGGTTATAATGTATTAAAACACATTATAATAAAATTATAATGCATGAGAAAGCATTAAAATGTGATACCAATGCATTCAAATGGTCTATAATACGATTATAATGCATTAGATCGCATTATAATGCGATTATAGTGCATTATAAAGCGATTATAACGCATTATAATGCGATATATGCAATTTAATGCGTTATCATCCCATTATAATGCGTTTTAATGCATTATAATCGAATTATAATGCAATGTAATGCATTATTATAGTGCGATAATATTGAATTATAATGCTATTATAATGTATTATAACCCATTATAATGTATTATAACCCATCATAATGAATTATAACCCATTATATGCATTATAATATATTAATTATATTATATGCATTATATTGCATTATAATGTGATTATAATATATTGTAATGCATTCTCTTGTGATTATAATGTTTTATAATATGTTATAACGCATTATAACGCTTTATAATAAAATTACAATATATTATAATGCATTCTAATGTAATTATAATATATTATGATGAATTATAATTAGATTATAATGCATTATAATGCAATATAATGCATTAAAATATGATAACAATGCGTTCAAACGGTTAATAATACGATTATAATGCATTAGATCGCATTATAGTTCGATTATAGTGCATTTCTTGAAATAAATTATAATTTATTATAACGCATTATCATGTGATTGACTTTGACTATGACTTTGACTATGACTTTGAATATGACTTTGAATATGACTTTGACTATGGCTTTGACTATGACTATGACTTTGACGCTGACTATGACTATGACTTTGACTATGACTATGACTATGACTATGACTATGACTTTGACTTTGACTCTGACTATGACTTTGACTTTGACTCTGACTCTGACTCTGACTATGACTATGACTATGACTATGACTATGACTATGACTATGACTATGACTATGACTTTGACTATGACTATGACTATGACTTTGACTATGACAGTGACTATGACTTCTACTATGACTTTGACTATCACTATGACTATGACTTTGACTATGACTTTGACTATGACTTTGACTATGACTTTGACTATGACTTTGACTATGACTTTGACTATGACTTTGACTATGACTTTGACTATGACTTTGACTATGACTTTGACTTTGACTATGACTATGACTTTGACTATGACTTTGACTATGACTTTGACTATGACTTTGACTTGGCTTTGACTATGACTTTGCCCATGACTTTGCCCATGACTTTGACTATGACTTGGACTATGACTATGACTTTGAATATGACTTTGTCTATGACTTTGACTATGACTTTGACTATGACTTTGAATATGACTTTGACTATGACTTTGACTTTGACTATGACTATGACTATGACTATGACTATGACTATGACTATGACTATGACTTTGACTTTGACTATGACTATGACTTTGACTATGCGTTTGACTTTGACTATGACTTGGACTATGACTATGACTTTGGCTATGACTTTGACTATGACTTTGAATATGACTTTGACTATGAATATGACTTTGACTATGACTTTGACTATAACCATGACTTCGACTATGACTTTGACTTTGAATATGACAATGACTTTGACTAAGACTTTAACATTGACTATGACTTTGACTATGTGATTATAATGCATTATAATTCATTATAATGTGATTATAATGTGTTATAATGTGATTGTAATGTGTTATAATGTGATTATGATGTATTATTTATACTTACTATATTGCGGTTATAAGATTATAATGTAAAAGAATGCATTATATTGCGATAAAAATGCATTACAACAGTTTAAGACACGATTAGATTGCATTATAATGCTTTAAAACGCATTATAATGTGATTATAATGTTTTATAATGTATTATAACACATTATAATGTGATTATGATGTATTATAATGTATGATAACCCATTATAATGTATTATAACATTGTAATGTATTATAATTCTTTATAATGTAGTAATAATGTGTTATGAAGCATTTCAATGCGATTATATGATCATATAATGCGATTATAATGTTTTATAACACTATGTTAAAATAATATTGCAGCATAACTATGATTACCCCTAATCCTGACATACGATTTTTGCCTTATTACATTCACTTTTTCATGCTATAGTTAAAAGTTTTTTTCTTACCCGTCACTATAATCCTCCTAGACATGTCATATTTTCACTCGGTAAATGTCATACATTGGCGTTATGTTGCATACTTTAGTATAAAAGCCATTAACATGATATGCATGACATTTGCATGTTTCTATAACAGACATTTTTAACATAAAATGACAACATATTTTTTGAACTGTTACTTAAAACAAACAAATACATTCGAGAACAGAAATTTGTTGTATTTAAAAATTAAATACAATATTTTAACAGCTGCTGCTGCTTTTGCTTCTTTTTGATATCATTTTTACCCAAAATGTATATTAAATATATAAATTTTGGGTCCGAAAAAATTCCTATTTAATAAAATTTATTTTACTGCAAATATCACAGGATTTCAACTTTAATCCTGTTATTCATTGCAGTAATCCTGTTACTGCATGTTCTAGGTAGGGGGGGGGAAAAGAAACGGCATACAAATTGCCAACTGGAGTTTAAAAGGATAAACAGAAAACAACAACAACTATTGGAAAAAGGAAGGACTGGAACTTGGTTTCTTAACAGAACAAATTGCAGTTTCATGCAAATGTTTGCATTGTAAATATGTAAGTAAATGTGGCACATTTACTGGTATCGGAGTAACCCAATTGACCAAAGTGTGAAAGATGAAATATTTTTGAAAATATGAGGCAATACCTTTTTTCATTTTCTTTATTATAAAGTTGATTTGAAAGTCTTTCTTCTAGGATTTATTATATTTTGGAATATTTTTGAAATTTTGGTTACTTGGGTTAAGGAAATATCCTGCTTACAGGATGCTTGTTGGCATTGCTTTATTATAGATTGGTTTTGGGAATATCTTCCAAAAAAATTATTGATGTGGAAAAGATGCCGGAAGTCTTCTTAAAACTTAAGCTTCTACAATAGAAGCATTTAAAAGCCGCAAGATAAATTTAAGGAACTTTTTATGTTATTAAAGGACAATTACTTGAAAAGAAATTAAAAATCTTAAAAAACTTTAAATAATACCCCAGAACTATTTCCGGAATCTATTTAGTTCCAAGAAAACATTAAAGAACAGTAGATTTTAGAACTAGTATTTTTATGTGCCCCTGGTAGATAGTCAAGTAACCAGTAGAGAAAAATTCTCAGTGTAAAATGTACTCATGTTTATTTCAGAATTTTAAAGCCAATAGAACTAAGTAAACTATATTGCAAACTCACACAAAATTCTTTGAAAGTAGGGCCCCCTTGTACCTCTTGTAGCCAGTAAAGTAAACAGTGAATCAAAATTTTCACTTTTAAATACTCGAATGACAATTTTGGCATTTAGATACCGAAAGCAATTAAAATTATACTTATCTCTTTAAAATTCTAGACTTATTCCAAATATATTTAAATAAATCTACCCCAGACTTCTTGGATACGTACCTGCAAATAGAAAAAGGGGAAGAGAAAAAAATCCATTAATTCATTATTGTTTAAACAAGGCAACAAAAAAGCAAAACTATTTCTAAAACTTAATCCTATAACAGAGTTCAAAAACGTTCAAAACACTAAATAGAAGGTGTAGAAAATCTAGAAAAAAAATGGAGAGGTGTAAATAATACTTAACAAACAATCCCTTTAAAAGTTCACTGGAACTTACAAACAAAACCATTCGAAGCCATTAAGGGTAAAAACCCGGGACAAGTTGTTCAAAAACAAATCAAACAACAAAATGCAAAAATGGCAAAAAGGAACTAAAAATGTTTTGTATTTAAAATAACACGAATGTTGCCAAGAAAATAAATTAAATTTGTTCACAAAAAGAAAATTCCAAACAAATTAACAATTCATTTGTAAATGGGTAAAATGAGTGGTATATTGATGTAAAACTTAGAAAAAGGTGGGTAAAAATGTGTTAAGCAGCATTAGAAGGCTTTAAAGGGGACTGTACTCTATTTTTTTCATTCGTAAACTCAAATTCAAAGGAAGGAATGTCTACTCATTACCAAGTAATGAGTCATAGGATCATTACTTTTGGTTATTAAAGGAGCCTCTTTACGTTCTAGAAATAGTTCCGTAGGGTTACTTTGTTCGTTTAGAGATTGTCTTCATCGATTTGACCAGGAAGTCAAAAAGTAATGACCCTACATTACTCAGAATACATAGGAATGTCTGTTCATTACCAAGTAATGGGTCATAGGATCATTACTTTTGGTCATTAAAGGAGCCTCTTTACGTTCTAGAAATAGTTCTGTAGGCTTACTTTATTCGCTTAGGGATTATCTTCATCTGTTTGACCAGGAAGTCAAAAAGTAATTACTATACATTGCTCTGAATGCATAGTCCGCATAGAGTAATTAGTTTTTGAACTGCGAAATAATCATAGTCTTAAAATTATGTCGCTACAAGATATTTCTAATGAAAACTACTTTCATAAGATCTGGGAGGCCTTCAATAATAATCTCTTATTACCTGGTAATAAAAAAAGTAAATATATTGCTTTAAAATGTAGAATTGGGAGTGGAAAATGTGTTAAGAAGGCCTTAAAGGGGACTGTACTGTATTTCTTTCATTCGTAGATTCGAATTAAAAGCAAAGAATGTCTTCTCATTATGAAGTAATCGGTCATAGGTAATCACTTTCGGTCAAGTCTTCGAATTTTACAAGAATGGCAGCAAAAACTATGTCACTAGGAGATATTTGCGATGAAAACTACTTTCATTAGATCTGGAATGCATTTAATAATGACCTCTTATTACCTGGTAATAAAATATTTAAAAATATTGGAAAAAATCCACATTTATTCAAAATTTAGAAATGACAAGGGAAAATGTTTTAAGAAGCATTACAAGGCTTCAAATTAAAAGAAAAGAATGTCTTCTCATTACCAAGTAATCGATCGTAGATGATTAGTTCTGGTCATTAAAAGAGCCTTTTATCGTTTTAGCAGTTCTTTTATCTTACTTTAGGTATTCGTTTAGAGATTTTCTTCATCTATTTGAGCAAGAAGCCATAAAGTAATGACCATACATTACCCAGAATACAAACTCATTACCTAGCTGACAATTTTGAACATAATTTATTAATGAAAAATGTATAAAGAAGCATTAAAAATATAATGAAAGAATGCCTCCTCATTACCAAGTAATCGGTCAAGATCATCATTTTCAGTAATTAAGGTAGACTTTTATCGTTCTAGAAATAGTTTGTAGCCTTACTTCATTCGTTTAGGGATTATCTTTATATATTTGACCAAAAAGGCAAAAAGTAATGATCATACATTACCCATAACTCAAACTCATTACTAAGCTGACAATTTGGATCATTTATTTATGGAAAATGAGTTAAGAAGCATTAGAAGGCTTTTAAGGGGACTGTACTCTAATTTGTTCATTCTTAGCTTCAAATTAAAAGGAGAGAATGTCTTATCATTACCATGTAATCGGTCGTATATCATTAGTTCCGGTCATTAAAGGAGCCTTCTATCTTTTTAGCAGTTCTATAATCTTACTATATGTATTAGTTTAGGGATTATCTTTATCTTTTTGATCTAGAAGGCAAAAGGTAATGACCATACATTACACAGAATGCACACTCATTACCTATCTGACAATTTGGAACATCATTTATTTTTGACAAATGTTTTAAGAAGCATTAGAAGGATAAGCGGACTGTATACTATTTTTTTCATTTCTGGCTTCAAATTAAAAGAAAATAATGTCCTCTCATTACCAAGTAATCGGCCATAGATCATCACTTTCGGTCATGAAGGGTGCCATTTAACGTTCTAGCAATAGTTTTGTATTCTTATTGTATTCGTTAAGAAATTATTTTTATATTTTTGACCAAGAAGGCAAAAGGTAATGACCATACATTGCCAGGAATGCATATTTCGAATATCATTTACTTATGCAAAATGTGTTAAAAAGCATTAGAGGGCTTTCAAGCGGAATGTACACTATTTTTTCACTTCCAGCTTCAAATTAAAAGAAAATAATGTCCTCTCATTACCAAGTAATCGGTCATAGATCATCACTTTCGGTCATTAAGGGAGCCTTTTAACGTTCTAGCAATAGTTCTGTATTCTTATTATATTCGTTAAGGGATATATTTTTATCTTATTGACCAAGAAGCCAAAAAAATAATGACCATGCATTACTTAGAAGTCATACTCTTTTTTAAGCTGACAACTTGAAAAATCATTTATTAATATCGAAATAATCATAGCCTTAAAATTTTCCAAGTATGACAACAAAAACTAGCAGATATTTCTGATGAAAACTCTTTCAAAATTAGGCAAGGAAGGCATTTTCTAATGCCTTCAGCACCTATTACCTGGTAATGAGTTATGTCAAAATGGCGTATAGAAGTCTATATATTATAAAAAGAAGCTGATATTTTTACATTATTAAGCATTCCTACAACTTTTCCTAATTAAGCCTTACCAACTTTTTACATTTGCTTCATGTAGGGTATCCTTCTCCATTACAATAGTTCATTGTATTGCCAAGTTATTTAAACCTATTAAAATAATTTTATCTGTTTTCAACTTTTTAAGTTTACAATGGAAACCAGAGTGTGAGTGTAGAAAGAACAACTCGGAAATACAATAAAACTGGCGAGGAATTGAAACAAAAGTTGTATAAACTGTTTCTAGCAGTAAGGAAAATAATTATAGGTACACTAAAGTCAATATTTTAAGTAAGCACGTCGACTACTTAGCATTACATGTCATATCAAATTGAGCCTGGATTCTAGTCCCAGTCTCGGCAACATCAATTTTTTTGTAATTATCAATGTCTATTAAAATAATTAAGTAACCACAGCATCCTCGATAGCATTAACACGCTGTCGATGTAAAAACAATAAAATCAGTTGTAGAACAAAAAAAAACGTAAAACTATTTATTTCTAAGTAGTAAATAAGTCTACAGCATTAACACGCTGTCGATGTAAAAACAATAAAATTGGATTTAGAACACAAATGCATAAACAATTTGTTCTAAGTAGTAATTTAAGTGGACACTTATATTATGTCCTAGCTTTTATTTATATTTAGTCGTAAAATTTGAAATTTCTAACATAATTTTACTGATTTAATTTAAAACTTTCATATATCAATATCTCAATACCTCTTTTTTCCATTCAATTATAATTAAATTATTCTATCAAACTAAAGTTTAAAACTATTTCGTACGTGTAATGTCCATTGAACTTGTCTAACCTTTTACATACTTTTTTTAATTATACGAATAAATAGAGCGATGATGATGATGATGTTGCTGCTGCTGCTATAAAATTAAAGTGTTGCTGTCATCGTCTTACATACCCATTATTATTTATTCATTCAAACATTCAACTATCCCGTCATTTGATCAAGCAACAACCAACGGTCTATCTATCCATCCATTCATTCATTCATGTATTGAATGAACGACATTCAATCAAGCTACTTGACTTACACCACCTTATAAATAGATAGATGACACGCCAAGTCCAATCAGTTAGGCAGTCAGTCAGCCAGCTAGCCAGCCAGCCATGCCCAAGCATCGCACCACTTAACTGGGTTTTAGGTGGCTGGCGGGCAAAGTTTACATGAAGGGTGATGGTAAGTGGCCACAGAGCTGGAGTAAATGTTAAAGAACTAGTACGAGTGTGTGAAAGTACAGTGAGTGTTAAAAACAAGTTTAAGTTTTGAGTTGAAGCAAAGGCTCTATATTAAAAATATATGGTCCATTTGAGAAGTCCCATAAAAAATAGAGTATTGCTAGTGTAATCAATGACAGCAGCTCTTTATTAACGTCTACAGAAAATGCTAGAAACTCTCTTCTCTACTATATAAGGGCGATGAACGGATATTGTGGGAACAGTCTTAATTGAGACGCGTATAAGAGAACAGTGTGACTAAGAATATTTGTTTACAGTTTTTGTGAAAGTGTGTTTAAAGTGATTAACTCTAAAGTTAATAATAATATAACTTTGTAAAACTACATAAAGTGTTTTAATTTTGTTTTCGGTTGTTTGCAAAAATAATTCCTTTTACGTGCCTTAATAGGTTAGCTCGATGACTACTAAGCATAATATATCATATTCTGAACAGGTTCAAGCCCTGGTCAAGGCAAAAATCAATTTCTATAATAATTAATTTCTATTCTGTCGACGGTAAGACCTACAGCATAAACACGCCGTCGCTGTAAAAAAAAATAAATTGGCTGTAGAGCAAAAACAACTTAAAAAACAAGTAAGAAAGTGCTATAGTCGGGGTCAAGCCCGACCATACGATACCCTTCACCACTAAGGTCAAGGATGTTCTTTTTCCTGCATAAAGACAAATATTAGCTAAATTTTGCCATCATACAAATATTTTCTAAAAACTTATAAATTTAAGCTGTTTCCGTCATTTGGACTTATATGAGAGCTAGGGTCAAATGTTGACCGATTATCTTTAAATTTGGCAAATTATATATGCAAAAAAGAAACTCAAAATTCTCGTTATCTTTAGATTTACGAGCGTTTTAGTGATTTTTGTCTAATTTGGTGCGTTTTTAAAGAAGAGTTTGTATGGGAGCTATGGTCAAATGTGGACCGATTTCAACGATTGTTTTGAATTTCATGAAAAAATATTTATATTTGTGACCAAAATATCAATTCCGGGAAGTGAGACCTATGGGAGGTAATATAATTAAAGGGCTGATATTGACGATTTTCAATAGCCACTATCAAAAAAATGATCTATACCAAATTTCATCAAATTATCTTAAGAATTGCGACCTGTACTTTGATTACATGGTTTGCATGGGGGTCCAGCCAGACGGACGTACGGACTGACATCGTTAAATCGACTCAGAAAATGATTCTAAGCCTATTGGTATACTAAAAGGTGGATCTAAGACAAATATTTTTATACGTTACATACATCAGCACCATCTAATAATACCCTTTCCACCTATGGTGGTGAAGGGTATAATAAGGCCACTTTTGTTTGTCACTGTTCCCAGTGACTATATCAGTCTGGTATTGCACTTCCATATCAAATATACACTACAAATTACTTACTAAAGCAAAAAAAAATGTTAATGCCTAAAGCTAGAGCAGGCAGTCATTTTCTGACTCTAACTCCACTTTAATTTACGGATATGGACAAAATATTTATATTTAATTTAAAAAGGAAAAGAGACGATTTCCCCAAATTAAGCCGGCAAAGAACAAGTAAATAAATGATGGGATTTCAGCTAATAAATAAAACTTTAATTAATAATGTCGTTAATAGACTCTAAAGGGGATTAGGGGAATAAAATACAACAAATAACGCAAATTAAGTTACAAATTTTCTACAAAACTAAGAAATTTTTAAAAAATTTTCTATAAAAATAAGAAGTTTTTAAAAAATTCCCTATAAAAATAAGAAATTTTTGAAAAATTTCCTATAAAAATAAGAAATTTTTTAAAAATTTCTGATAAAAATAAGAATTTTTTTTTAAAATTTCCTATAAAAATAAGAAGTTTTTGAAAAATTTCCCATAAAAATAGAAAATTTTTGAAAAATTTCCTATAAAAATAGGAAATTTTTGAAAAATTTCCTATAAAAATAGGAAATTTTTGAAAAATTTCCTATAAAAATAGGAAATTTTTGAAAAATTTCCTATAAAAATAGGAAATTTTTGAAAAATTTCCTATAAAAATAGGAAATTTTTGAAAAATTTCCTATAAAAATAGGAAATTTTTGAAAAATTTCCTATAAAAATAGGAAATTTTTGAAAAATTTCCTATAAAAATAGGAAATTTTTGAAAAATTTCCTATAAAAATAGGAAATTTTTGAAAAATTTCCTATAAAAATAGGAAATTTTTGAAAAATTTCCTATAAAAATAGGAAATTTTTGAAAAATTTCCTATAAAAATAGGAAATTTTTGAAAAATTTCCTATAAAAATAGGAAATTTTTCAAATAAAGATAAAAAAATTTTGAAAAATTTCTATAAAAATAAGAAATTTTTGAAAAATTTCCTATAAAAACAAGAAATTTTTGAAAAATTTCCTGTAAAAATAAGAAATTTTTGAAAAATTTCTTATAAAAATAAGAAATTTTTGAAAAATTTCTTATAAAAATAAGAAATTTTTGAAAAATTTCTTATAAAAATAAGAAATTTTTCAAAAATTTCTTATAAAAATAAGAAATTTTTGAAAAAATTCCTATAACAATAAGAAATTTTTGAAAAATTTCCTATAAAAATAGGAGATTTTTGAAAAGTTTCTGATAAAAATAAAAAATTTTTGAAAAATTTCTATAAAAATAAGAAATTTTTGAAAAATTTCCTATAAAAGCAAGAAATTTTTGAAAAATTTCCTATATAAATAAGGCATTTTTGAAAAATTTCCTATAAAAACAAGAAATTTTTGAAAAATTTCCTGTAAAAATAAGAAATTTTTGAAAAATTTCTTATAAAAATAAGAAATTTTTGAAAAATTTCTTATAAAAATAAAGAATTTTGAAAAATTTCCTTTTAAAAAAAATATATTTTTGAAGAAATTTCTATAAAAATAAGACATTTTTGTAAAATTTCCTATTAAAATAAGAAATTTTTGTAAAATTTCCTATAAAAATAGGAAATTTTTGAAAAGTTTCCTATAAAAATAGGAAATTTTTGAAAAATTTCCTATAAAAAAAGAAAATTTTTGAAAAATTTCCTATAAAAATAGGAAATTTTTGAAAAATTTCCTATAAAAATAGGAAATTTTTGAAAAATTTCCTATAAAAATAGGAAATTTTTGAAAAATTTCCTATAAAAATAGGAAATTTTTGAAAAATTTCCTATAAAAATAGGAAATTTTTGAAAAATTTCCTATAAAAATAGGAAATTTTTGAAAAATTTCCTATAAAAATAGGAAATTTTTGAAAAATTTTTTATAAAAATAAGAAATTTTTGAAAAATTTCCTATAAAAATAGGAAATTTTTGAAAAATTTCCTATAAAAATAGGAAATTTTTGAAAAATTTCCTATAAAAATAGGAAATTTTTGAAAAATTTCCTATAAAAATAGGAAATTTTTGAAAAATTTCCTATAAAAATAGAAAATTTTTGAAAAATTTCCTATAAAAATAGGAAATTTTTGAAAAATTTCCTATAAAAATAGGAAATTTTTGAAAAATTTCCTATAAAAATAGGAAATTTTTGAAAAATTTCCTATAAAAATAGAAAATTTTTGAAAAATTTCCTATAAAAATAGAAAATTTTTGAAAAATTTCCTATAAAAATAGAAAATTTTTGAAAATTTTCCTATAAAAATTTCCTATTTTAGAAAAATTTCTTATATATATAAGAAATTTTTGAAAAATTTCTTTTAAAAATAATAAGACATTTTTTTTATAAAAATAAGAAATTTCTTACATTTGAGATTTAATTTCTTGAATTTAAGAATCAAATTTCTCTAATCGAAGATTACATTTGAGACAGATTTTTTAACATGAAATAATGTTGTATTTAACAACTACAGAAAATCTCAAAATCCCCCATAAACAAATAAAAACATAATTTTCTATTTGATATAAACCAATTCCATCTTTACATTTCGTCATGTCTGACATTCAAAAGCAGGCACGCAAAATAAAATCTGACCATTGAGTCCAAAATCTGAACAAGAAAACAAAGCACTCAACCATTAATTCCTACATCCAAAATCATTTTTCTTGCCAGCCATTTAGTCAGTCAAGCAATCAGCCAACGAACAAGCAACCATAAGTCCATCAGTCAGCCCGTCAGTCAGTCACTCAGTCTAAGAGTAATTCATTTATTTAAATTTTGTTTGATTTTCCAAGGGGGGCAGCTGTTTTATTTCCAAAGGCTACTTACTAAAGCCTCATCTGTTGGTCATGGTGTTGGTGGATTTGTTTAGTGCTTCTGTTTTTCAAAGCTTTAAGATTTTTTTTATATATTTTGTTTGAGCTAAAATCTAAAGAAAAACAACAAATATTGGTTTTATACAATAGTTTTCAAATCGCGAAACAAGTACCGAATACTCTGAAATATACTCTATATTACAAACAATAAATAACTAACATAAAATAAAAAAAAACTTCCATAAACAGAAAGTAGAAACCAAAATTGTTTTCGAAAAAAAGCAATTCATAGCCATGAAATGATTTAGAATTTCCATGAATACTTGTACTTCTGCTACTTTAAAGCAAGTCTATAGAATTCTGTTGTGTTAACAGTTGGAGGAGTAGGTAGTCGACGACGACGTCCTCTCTACTAGATGAATATTTACATCGTCTATTAAATCACTTGTACTTTACGAGTTGTAGACTCGCGCAAAAATAAACACACTCCAAAATCACGGAGGCCAATAAAATGGAAAAAAATAAGCACCAAAACTTGAAAGCAAACAAATTTTGCACCCACACTTTTTTTCCTCCAGCTGCGTTTAAATAAAATGATTATTTTTATATGAACTGCATCGTGGTGATAAGGGTATATTTGGCTTTACAAATCACTCTACACTTTTGGGGATACCCTCAAGTGTATGCTCTGTATTTTTTGGGATCACAAATCTTCACAATTTGAGTTAAACTTACTCGGCGATAAGCCTACAGCAATAACACGCCGCCGATGTAAAAGAAATCAAATTGGCTTAAACAATATGTCTAAACAACAACTGGCGCAGCTTCAGTGTTCTAAAAATGGATGACGTTGAATTACATAAAAAAATGCTTTATCTCTTCTTTTTGATTTTCTTCAACACTCTTTCAACATAGAGAATTTAACCTGTTTATGGCCCTTCGAACCGGATCATTAGACTTGATTTAAGACACTTTAGGGAAGTGAATCTTGACCCTATGATTGTAAGTTTATTAAGATTATTTAGATTAATTTAAAGTAAAATCTCACTAAATCTTGAAAAAATCTGTCCAATATAGAGTTAAAATCTCCCTAATTTGATATACAATTTTTCAAGCTTGCAATAATATTTAAAAAATTTAGAATTAATTCTTCCCATTTTATATTTTTAATGTCAAATTTTTAGAATAAACCTCTCCAACTTTATATATAATCAATATCAAATCCCTTTTAAATTGGAAATAGGTGTTCCAACTAGAACGCAATTTTTAAATTTTAAATAAAACACAGATATTAAAAAAATCGTGAAACTTTATTATATCGTAAAGTAGACAGAATGAGGTTATGTATGGAACAAGATATCGTGCAGATGGCCGCCGCGTCTTTGCTGGCTCACACGCGATCTTTTAATGAAATTTTCAATGACCTTTTTGCATAAATGCTGCGGTACTTCATTAATGCAGCGTCCAATTTCCTCTTTTAAGGCTTGAGTCGTCGTCGGCTTATTCGCGTAAACCATCGACTTCAAAAACCCCCAAAAAAAAAATCTAAAGGTGTTAAATCGCACGATCTAGGCAGCCAATTTTGGTCTCCAAAACGCTAAATAACACGAGCGGGAAATGACTGATGTAGCAATTGAATTGTTTCTCTGGCTGTATTACATGTGGCGCCGTCTTGTTGAAATCATATGCCCTCCACATTCATTTCTTCAATTATAGGCAAAAAAAACTGGTTATCATTTCACGATACCGAACACTATTGACTATTTGCGGTTGACCTGCCTCATTTTGATAAAAAAAGGTCCAATGATTCCACCAGCCCAAAAACCACACCACACATTGACACGTTGAGGATGCATTTGCTTCTCGTGAATCACTCGAGGATTTTCCTCACCCCAAATGCGACAATTCTGCCTATTGACGAAGCCATCAAGATGGAAATGGGCCTCGTCACTGAAGATGATTTTATCGGCAAAATCAGCATTTTCATGTTGTCTCTCCAATACCCAATTAACGAACTCCCTTCGCTGTCCATGGTCATCTGGCTTCAGTTCCTGAGTCAATTGAACTTCGTCAAAATTCGCTGCATAGTGGATTTGGAGACACCAAATTGCTTAGCTCGGTGTCGAATTGAGATGGATGGATTTTGAGCGACATCATCACGTACAGCTGCGACATTTTCGGTCGATCGACCTGGTCGAAAACTCGTTGTAGTTTTAACATCACTAACAGACCCAGTTTCGGCAAATTTATCCATTAATCTCTTTACAGTTGTGACCCAAAATTGATCGCAATTTGCGAACTGTAGCTGCAAAACTTTCACCATTTTGGTAAAACAATTTCACAATGAGAATTCGTTGTTCATACGTGTAGCGCTCCATTTTTACTAACCACGTACCTTCTACTAGCAAACAATAACAGCAAACAGTTCAAATGTCAAACAATGACACTTCGAATCGCGCCAAATTTAAAAATTGCGTTCTAGTTGGGACACACTTTACATCATGATTAATTTTCCCTTATTTGAGGTTTTGTCATAGATTAGCGACTTTTAACTTTCAACGTAGATGATCGAAACTGTTTATGCTCCTTCGAACCGTATCCTTGTTCTTGCATTAAGAAACTACAATAATGTTTGATGATAATCACTTTTTAGGAAAGTGAATCTTCAACCTATAGGTTGTAAGTTTAACGAGATCAAATTCTTCCAATTTAAAGTCAAATTTTGACAAATCTTAATCAAAGCTTTCAATAAAATTTAAATATCAAACATCGAAATTTTGGATTAAACATCTTCAATTTTGTCAAATCAAAATCAACAAATCAATTTGATATCAAATTTCTTTAAGATTGAAAATACTTTTGTCAATTTGTGATCAAATCTTTATACATCATGATCAATTTTCCCTAATTTGAAGTCAAATCTTGATTGGGAAGTTTGAGTCAAAGAGTAGTTTAAGAGTGGTTTTGTTCAACACACTCTCAACGAGAAGGATTTTACACTGATCGAACCTATTTATGGTCCTTCGAACCGGATCTTTGGGCTTGCATTAAGGCGCTACAACTTCATATATCAGTGTTTATGATAGTTAATCTTGACCCTATGTGATGTAAGTTTCTCCTAAAATGTAAAGTTTTCGGTAGATTTATTATGCTCCTTCGCACCGGATACTATTTTTAGATTAATCAAGTATTTGTTCTATTAATCTTAGTCATATCTTCTTTTGATTTTTGTGATTTCATATATATGATAACATATCTTCTTTGCCTCAGCGATTTTTATTATTTGAAATTTTGTTCGAGTTTTTGACACTGAAACCATAAAAAATCTAACAATATTATTAAATTCTTTGTTTTGCCCTCAAATTTGTCTATTAGTCCTTCAAACCGGATCCTAAGAAGAGATTTATAATGATTGGACCCATTTATGGTCCCTCGAACCGAATATTCGGGCTTGCAATAAGACACTATAGTAAAATCTGGTGTTTTTAGAGTTAAGGAAAGTGAATCTTGGCGCTATGGGATGTATGATATCCACAAAATATATCTGACAATGTAAAGGATTGGTGAAATCATAATCAAGCCTTTGCCTTGTTTATAGATCAAATGACTTATGGTCCTTCAAGCCGGATCATACTTGAAGGTTTCCGCTATTGTACTTTCATCTTTTTGATCTTAGTCTCGTAGGATTTTGATTGTTAACAATCCTTCTTCCGATGAACAAACTTGCTCTTAAATCTTCCTTTAAACCAGATCTAAGTTGTGGACTTGAAATGAGAGATTTTAGTGGTTAAGTAAAATTTAATGCAGCCTCTGACAAGTGGAACAAAAATTAAACAAAGAATTGAATA
This sequence comes from Stomorhina lunata, assembly GCA_933228675.1. Lineage (NCBI taxonomy): Eukaryota > Metazoa > Arthropoda > Insecta > Diptera > Rhiniidae > Stomorhina > Stomorhina lunata. The sequence continues at coordinate 25,850,233 of OW121740.1, forward strand.
TTATTCGTCGAATTCTTACGATCAAATTTGTGTATCGAATTCTAACGATCAAATTTGTGTATAATGGTCCTTCCAAACGGACCCTCCTTGCGATTGTAGTTGATTAATGAAACCATATTGAAGCCTATATCATATTCGTAGACCAAATAAGTTATGGGTCATTCAAACCGAATCAGGTCTGAAAGACTTTAGATTTTAGATAGTTTAATAGTCTTGTGTTTGCGTCGATTGTAGCCGATTAGTGAAACCATATATAAGTCTTTATCGAATTCGAATATCAATATATGATCATTCAAACCAGATTATTGTTATAGAACTGTCTATTTTAGTATGTTTATAGGTGTTATGATTGCCTCTAAATGAGCTTAGAATTGGAGGTTTTCGATTAACAACAATTTTTCGGCTTACGATCAAATTTAAACCGGATTACGATCAAACCGCTTACGATCAGATTTAAGCCGGATTCTTGTTGTCGGCTACAGTGAGATATAGCGATTGAAGTGTAATCGGGAAATCCAGTTAGGCCTTCAGAACTCTACTGTTAGTTCTGTTAAACAGAAATTGTATTCCGTTCTTATACCAAATGAATTTAGGGTCCTTCGAGCCGGATCTTGATGTCGATGCTAGTTTTTAGAGTTGGAGTGATTTACATATATTAAAGTAGATTAGATTAGTAGATTAACTTTCAGGTCTGGTAAACATAAATTCCAGTTGATTCTTATACAAAGTTAATGTATGGTCCTTCAAACCGGATCTTGATGCGCATTTAACCGGATTCTAGTTGTAGAGTTATATCGATTGAAGTGAATCCAATCAGACCTTTAGAACTTTACTTTCAGATCTGGCAAATTCCAGAAATTCCAGCTTGTTCTTATACCAAACGTATTTATGGTCCTTCGAACCGGATCTTGATTGAGCATTTTGACAAAATAACCAGAAAGATATGCATAAGTATACTTGTAATAGCCTCATAGTAAGGCTAGTGGGACTTTCAGATCTGATAAGCTGAGATAAATATTAGTTTCCTATTCGAGCAAACTAGTTTTTGGTCTTTCGAGCCGGATCTCATACTACAATTTTATCAAATAATTGTCAAACTTTACGACAAACTAAACAGATTGACATTTTATTACTGTTTATAAATCATTTCAAACTCACTATAGACCTCAAAAATCTGTCCCCACACTTTCCGTCATAAATAACCAGAGGCTGTTTTTGCAAGACTGACTTGACTGCCTGTGATTCTGTGACTGTTTGGCTAAAAATATCAATATTCTTGGCAATTTTAAAGCCATATCAGCAAACAATTTAAATTAATTTCATAGTTTCCATGAACATTTTGCGTAGTCTCTGTTAAAGTCGTGTCACCTTAACTCAAACGCTCGTAAAATCTTTTTTGAAGGCGCAACGGAAACAATTTTAAATTAACAATTAATAAATTGTTGAGTTAATAAAATTCATTTAACTATTATTTTTTAATAAAATACTAGAAAATTAATTGGGTTTTTATTAGGCAAACAGACGTTTAATATTAAATTGTTGATACTTAAATTTAAGCAAATTTTGTTGAATGGGAATTTAAATCGGATTTCGAAAAAGTGGAGGCGGAGAAGAATTTTAGTGTTAAAGCAGAGTGTTAAAAAATATTAGAGTCTTCGTACCTTATTTTAATCTTCCACTTGAAAATATTTTTTAATAATTTTTTTCTTTCAATTTTTGAATTTCCCCCAAACAAAATTTCTATCTAAAATGGTCAGTTTTTAGTTCAATATAAAAAAGGATTGAAAGAAAAATATTGACATCATGATAGACAGAAAAACGGTCATATAACGCAAAATACAAAAGCCGGCTTAATGATAAATAAATAAGTAAATAAATAATATTTAATGCATTTGAGAAAAATTATATTTACAAATACTCTCACACTTATTAGACCGGAAGTACATGACAAACGTTATTTTCACTTCCCTTTTCCCCTACTTTCAATATCTAATGGAAAACTATTGTAAAACTTTCAAGAAAATTCAATATTTGTAATGAAAATGTTAGGAAAATGTACAATTTTCCTAGGAAGAACAAACAATACCAGACACAGACAAACAGTAACAGGAGATTTTATTTGACAGTATTTGTATTAACTAACATGTGACGTGTTTATCTCTAAGTGTGAGTAATTTTGGGGATTTACCAAAAATTCTGACATCAAGTCAAACAGGAGATATTGTTCGAAAACCATAGGACCAAAAGTGGTTTATCATGTTAAGCCAGTTTAAACAGAGATAAAAGGATATGCAAGTACAGTTAAGGGCAAAAGTGGAAAATTTTTTCAAAGAAAAAAATTTCTAGACAGAAAATTTTTCTAAAGTAAAAACTTCTCAATAGAAAATTTTTCTTAAGAAAAAATTTCTAGAAAGAAGATTTTTCTATAGAAAAAAATTTCTAGAAAGAAGATTTTTCTATAGAAAAAATTCTAGAAAAAAATTTCTAGAAAAACAATTTTTCTAGAGAAAAAATTTCTAGAAATAAAATTTTTCTGGAAAGAAAATTTTTCTGGAAAAAAATTTCTAGAAAGAAAATTTTTCTATAGAAAAATATTCTAGAAATAAAATTTTTGTATAAAAAAATATTCTAGACAGAAAATTTTTCTATAGCAAAATATTCTAGAAAGAAAATTTTTTTATAGAAAAAATTTCTAGAAAGAAAATTTTTTATAGAAAAAATTTCTAGAAAGCAAATTTTTTTATAGAAAAAATTTCTAGAAAGAAAATTTTTTTATAGAAAAAATTTCTACAAAGAAAATTTTTTTATAGAAAAAATTTCTAGAAAGAAAATTTTTCTACAAAAAAAAATTTCTAGACAAATATTCTATAAAAATAGAAATTTTCGAAAATTTCCTATAAAAATAGAAATTTTCGAAAATTTCCTATAAAAATAGAAATTTTCGAAAATTTCCTATAAAAATAGAAATTTTCGAAAATTTCCTATAAAAATAGAAATTTTCGAAAATTTCCTATAAAAATAGAAATT